>BQNB010017249.1:7622-70249 GCA_026074375.1 Tanacetum coccineum
ATTTTCCCTCCTTCAGCACTCCGATCTTTTTTTCTCTAAATTACTGGTTGAAGCGAAGGTGATCGTCTCATATAGCTTATGTCATTTGCATGAATGTTAGCTATCACCGCGCTGCGAAAGGGGAGGTGGTTCATCAGGATCTCTTATAGTGCTTTTCCAATCTTTGCTTCGTCGACTCTTAGAAAATTTATCCGATTTTATCCTCTCTGATTCATTATGCAAATTAAGGAAAGATTCTTTTGGTTTTTGTTTGGCCACTTCATCAGGACGTGATTCTTTAGATTGTGTATACAGGTCTACATTTGATCTCAAATGATCCCACAACCTGCACAGATAAACACAGTAAGATACATAAGTAATATTAAAGAGCCTAAGCACAAAACAAATTTTTGGTAGAGCACAGATAAACACAATAAGATACATAAGTAATACTAAAGAGCCTAAGCACAAAACAAATTTTTGGTAGAGATGGCATAATAGATATGTCAGGCCGAGTAACAGAAACTCTTGTTACAGGTCGAAAAATGGGTAAGGACGTTCAACTGAAACACTTGTTGTCCACTAAAAAGCATACTTTTTTTATAATTGACTAGCGTGTCATTTATAATTTTACAAGTATATTATTTCGATACTGAAAAAAAAATTAATCTTTTAGGAACCCTTTTTTGAGTCTCGACCCGTTTCCTTTGTAGCTAGTTGTTTGTCCCAATCGACTCATTAGAGAAAAAAACATAACCAGAATCAAAGATTTCACAAGTGAAGCGGTCAGTACTACCACCTCTAGCCTTTCATAAAACAGGATCCAGTATAAATGTATTACCAAGAGACAAAAGAGTCGTTGTCATCGTCCAAAAAGACATCTTGCTTCTTCCTTGCGCCGACCGTTTTTAAGCAGGACAATCACATACTCCTGAAAACAGGAAATGATTGATTAAGTAATGCCCAACAGTTCTAAAAACAATACAATTTTAAATGTGTCATAGGACTCAGAGATGTGCCCACTTCTAACACAAGTAAGCAAACTAAAAGCACAAAATGAGCAGTGAGAACAAAGATAAAATAGGATTTAGCGCAATGAGCCCAATAACTTGAATAGCTTAAAAACAAACAAAACTATTACAATTATAGCCACCGGAATCTCTCCAAAAGACAAGAGAAAGAAAATTAACAAAAGGTAAGCAACAGAAACACCAGATGCACTATGCCAGCATGTATGTAATTAGCTAGGTAATTCAGAACATTTCAAATTACATAGTCGACATATTACCTTTCATGACAACAACTAGGAAAGAGAAAGTTGCTGCCAGATAGTGAGAATGTCAGGGATCATCATTATATTTCACAAGTTACATGTATCATCTAAAAAAATATATTAGTTACTGAATTTATACAAGTGAGATCATATAATGTAGAAGCATGTATCTGTATTATATACTATATTATATACTATATTATAATTATAATGTATCTATATTATATACTATACAAAGGTTTGTTTATTGCGAGTAATTAACAGTCGTCTTTATGGCACATGGAAGCACCCATTTGAAACCACCGTAGCCAAGGATATCAGCATACACTGAAACAAGTAACTAGTAGTAATGAGTGATTACTCAGGTTCAACAACTTTGAGCAAAAGATGGAAAGAGCCCTCCCCAAAACAAACTCATAACGCAATATCCCAAACCGATGGACCAGGTCGATGCAATAATCCAATATACTCACCGGCTCACCGCCATAGGGTAGAATTAGTAACTTAAGAATCTAATTCTAACTTGTATAATTCCCAACCAAAGAAATAATAAAAAATGGTTTTCTTATACGAGCATAAAAATAGCAATATCCACACCTCAAGTAATCTGCTTTCTGCAACAAAACAGGCAATGAAGAGCACAACCTTGATATGAAAACCATTTTGTTAATCCTCAAGGAAAATATGTAAGTAACACACCAAATGTCAGTGGTCTTTATCATAACATCATCGATGCATCTATAGAGCCCTGTGTGAGTTCACATTTCCTAAAAGACATTAGGGCATTTACTAGCTGACAGCTTAAGATTTATGCACTTAAATGCAATCCAAAAATATATGGAAATACTATCATTACAAAATACGCTCCAAATATCTCATCTGTTAGCATCAATTGTCAAGTCCACTTCATAATTCTCCTATAGCAGTTTGACGAGCCATTTATCGTACATAAGTACATAAACTATTACATTTGATCCAACACTTATCTTGTGCTTATGCATATTAAAAAAAATGCTAGACTGCCAAAACAGCCCAAACTATGACAGTTGTCAGTTCACCAACCAACCTACGACTTCATGGCTGAAAGTTATTCACAGCCAGTTGTCGTACCTTGTTTATGAATAACAATCACTTAACAGTTGTTTTATTTGTACGCATATCATATTCCATGTGTGTTAATCTTGCCACAGTAGTAATCATAATAATTCAAATTATTTTAAAATAGTTTTCATGACCCTCTGCAAATCAACTTTCACAAAACCTAATACTTAATCTCAAGATAAATCAATCAATTGCCCTAATTAAACTATCCCGACACTGCACTTGGTACTTCACTACCAATGCATCTCAGCCAAAACATAAAGCACAAAGCATAATTATATAATCACTTTATTAGGATAAAATACTTAAGGAAGGATAGTTAAAAATCAACTTTATGACTTAAGAATATTCATATAGGTCATGAATTCCAATTTAGATGCTTCAAAGAAGCAAAAAACAAAAAAATCAAACCAGTATTTACAAACTCTACGTATCATAAAATCAACTGTATCAATTCAAAATAATCAAATGGGTAATGGTTTTTAATTCAAATGCTCCGAAATGTAAGACAATAAATCAAACTGAGATCAACAATGTCAAGATGACCCGTGTGTTAAAATCATTCCAGGAAAAGGATGAAATATCAAAGGAGATTAGCTAAAATCTTAAAAGTGCCAATTTACTATTAGGTAATAAATCATGATAAAAGTTGAGACATGTCTTCTTAGGTGGCTAACAATGTTACATTCACCAAATGTAGACAAAGGTTCAAGACAGAAGACAAGGATAAAATGGTAAAACCGAAATCACTAAAAATTCATATAAACCTATACTTCCAAAAACAAATTCTAGGACATAAAAAGAATACTTAAATATCATAAAAACAATGTAAAGAAAAACAAAAGAAAACAAAAGTATACTCCAAGAATTATTATTTAACAAGCTAAAACGTGGAGGAACTAAACCATTTACATCAGATGCCTCAGATTTTCTCCAAGATGGATCAACTGATGAGACCAAAACAGTCGATAAGTGCCTAGATATTAACCCATCATCAGTTGCACGTTCTGGTAAATCAAGCTGTGAAGATAAGCATACTCGAAGAAACTTAAAGCCTGTTTCCTATAAAAAGCATCCATGGTACTGTTCTTGTTCATAACAGCTGATATAGCAAGATTAATACATCGAACCAAGGTACCAAAAGCGGGGTTTCAGACTCAAAAGTAAGAATCAAACGAAGTCTATTCTCAGGATTTTCCATACACTCAAGGGCAAGAGGCTCTTTGAGAAACCATCTATTATGGCTGCCTAACTTCCTAAGAAGTTGTAATGATTTACCACCCCATGGGTATGGTGCAGACCTTAAATGGGACCATATTGCTAAAATCCCTTCAGACATCACATTTGCCATACTTAGTTCTAGAAATCAGGATTTAAGCTGTCAATCCAAAACCCAAGTGTTCTTAATCCTAAGCTCACTAACTCGTAACTCCCATTAAGACACATAACAAGATGCTTCATCAATCGAGGAAGGTGATCAGGAAACAATGAACATAACCATGCAGGGTGTGTTAAGCATTGCCAGCACATATTCAGGCAGGGTTGTAGTGTGGGAATTAAATCTCTTAAAAGAAGCTCAAATTTTCCACCACCTAGAGCACGAAACATTGTTCTAAGCAGTTGTCAATAACCAAGTGGTCTCTCAACTTCACTATCAATCTTCATGCAAGCTTTTACTAAACTTTTCCATGGGTGAAGAAAATATCTTCGATAATTTCACGTGAAGAAAAATATCTCCTATAAGTTTCATGCGTGAAAGATGCTGTTACTTTTTCACAATGAAGAATTGGTATCACCTATATTTCACACGTGAAGATGCTTTTACTAAACATATTCACGGTAAAGAAAAATATCTCCTATATTTTCACGCGTGAAGATGCTTTTACTTTTTCACAAATGTAGAATTGTATTTCCTATATTTTCACACGTGAAGATGATTTTACTAAACTTTTCACGGATGAAGAAAAATATCTCCTATATGTTCACGCGTGAAGATGCTTTTACTAAACTTTTCATGGGTGAAGAAAAATATCTCCTATATTATTCACAAAAGTGCCGAATATGCTTTATAAACATTTCAACGGTCGCGAAGATACCCTTGATAAACTTAATATCTCATATATTCTACTTTACACAAACTAATTAAGTCGCTTATAACAATCAAGACCTAATTAGTAATCTATAATTTCACATCCGACATAATAAGTTCAAATACATAATAATTCAACCCCGAAAATTAAAGACACATTCATCTACATATATATATTCACATCCCAAGAAAAGCTATACATTTCATCAAACACGTGAGGTGCATTAACAAACCACCATCAAAGGTACATTTACACATTCATCTAAATCTATATTCACATCTAAAGAAAAACTATACATTTCACCAAACATCTTACTGATAAGAGCACACATTAACCTTCATATGGATATATAGATGTGTCTTACTGATAAAAACGATAATATTCTAAAAATTGACATCGAATACAAACATCTGATTGATAAGAGTGTTAGATGTTAACCTTCATACAGATCAATTTTAACCTACTAACCTTTAAATTGCAACAGTGGATGCCGATCAATTTTGACATAATAACCTTTTTTGAGCATGATCGGGCACATTTCGAAGGTGCTTCAATGGCGAATAACCACCTGAGATTAGGTGTGTTCATGTGCGTTTAATCAGATGAGAGAGGGAGAGAGAAGTCGAGTTTATTTGGGGTGGTATGTAACAAATGAGGAATTTCAACGAGACCCCTTTGGTTTTTTAGTGTGAAATTACAAAAAGGACCCTCTGGTTTTTTTAGTGTAAAATTAGTGCAAAATCTAATCTAATCTAAACCATTAGATCTAAAAAAGGAGAGGTTAATAGAGGACTAGGATCCCTTCTTTCCTTCTCACAAAAATTAGACTTCTCAAATGAGCGCTTCTCTCTCTCTCCTCCAGCAAAGGAGAGGGAACGAATCGGCACCCCAATCTCTAAAGAAAATATCTCATCCATCTCCTCTCTCTCTATATATGACATATATATATAAATTTATATATATATATAAATATAGATATATATATATTTATATGATATATATATATATATGATTAGGACAAAAGAGGTTCCCTATATAGAATCATGTAATTTGATCAGAAGAATCGAGTGTTGGAGGATTGAAAACAAGCACGTAGTCTTCCACGATACAAAAGGATCTTGCAGCAAAAACGGATACCTACGAAACACAACATGGAGAGAAGCACTCCCCCACACTTATTTTAATACTACAGCATACTTATTCAAAATAAAATAAAAATAGATAGATAATACGGGTTGCCTCCCGAGAAGCGCTTGTTTATTAACGAGTCACTAGCTTGACTCGTCCCGAATTTAGTTGTTCATGGGGGAAAGACGAAGATTTGGGACATTCAAAGCATGGATGTCCCCACCGTGGTAGTGCTTGATCTTATGCCCATTTACCTTGAAGTTGGGACCGTTAGGTTGGGATAACTCAACGGTGCCATAAGGAAACACTTCAGTAATTATAAACAGGCCGGATCAATGAGATTTTAGTTTGCCCGAGAAAATCTTCAGTCTAGAATTATAAAGAAAAACATGATCACCGACATGGAATTCTCGGTGTTTGATATTTGAATCGTGAATCTTCTTTGTCTTTTCCTTATAGATCAAAGAATTCTCATATGCCTAATCCTGAAGTTCATTTAATTAAACCTTTCGGTGATCGCCCGTAGTCTTAAGATCAAACTTATTCCACTTTAAGGCCCAGTAGATTTTGTGCTCGAGCTCAATGGGTAGATGACAAGCTTTACCGTACACAATCTTATATGGAGTAAAACCAATAGGAGTCTTAAAAGCGGTACGGAAAGCCCATAAAGCGTCATCTAACTTATCAGCCCATTTAGCACGATGCTCACCTACTTTCCTCTCTAAAATTCATTTTCAAACCACGATTAGACACCTCCACTGGGCCACTAGTTTGAGGATGATACAAGGTAGAAAGCTTATGTCTAACACCATATTTTTAAAGCACCTTAGAAAATTGAACATTACAAAAATGTATATCTCGATAACTAATAATGGCCTGTGGGGTTCCAAACCTGGAAAATAATTGTTTCAAAATTTTCACAACTACTCGGGTGTCATTTGTGGGTAAGGCTTTGGCTTCAACCCATTTGGAAACATAATCGACAGCCACGAGTATATATTTCTTCCCTCGTGAAGACGGGAATGGCCCCATAAAGTCAATGCCCCATACGTCAAAGAACTTACAAATCTGGATAAGATTCTAGGGCATTTCGTCCCTTTGTGAGATTTTTCTTTGACGTTGACATGCGTCACAGTGTTTGACCATGTCATGGGCATCACGATATATAGTAGGCCAAAAGAAACTAGAATCAAAAAATTTATTGGCGGTATAGTTAGGGCCATGATATCCTCTGGTAGGACCATGATGACAAGCTTCTAGAATATTCATAGCTTCCTTCCCATCCACACACCGTCTAATTATTTGATCAACATGGATTCTAAACAAATAGGGGCCATCCAAAAAATAATGTCGAATCCTTAAAAAATTTCTTCTTTTGTTGGGATGACATCCTGTTAATAAGCACGTTACCCACTAAGTAGTTTGCAATATCGGTAAACCACGGGGGTTCATTATCATCATTAAGGACAATCATATTCAGGTACTTATGTGGAAAATTATCATTCATTTCCATTTCAGCGAGATCCCCTTTATGAGGATTTTCAAGTCTACTCAAATGATCAACCTCAAGATTCTCTGCTCCTTTTTTATCGCGAATCTCGATATCAAACTCTTGGAGCAGGAGAATCCATCAGAGTAATCTTGGCTTAGCACCTTACTTAGCAAATGAGTACCTTAAGTTCGAGTGATCCGTATACACTATTGTCTTAGACAAGACAAGGTAAGACCATAATTTCTCAAACGCGTACACCACAGCTAATAACTCTTTTTTCGTAGTGGTGTAATGTGTCTGAGCATCTGATAAAGTCTTACTCGCATAATGTATAGGCTGAAAATATTTGTTCTTTCGCTTGCCTGAGACTGCTCCTACCGCAAAGTCACTTGCATCGCACATGATTTCAAACGGTAAGTCCCTATCAGGGGCCACGAGAATTGGAGCCTCTGTTAATTTATTTTTAAGGTACTCAAATGATTCAAAACATTCTTTAGAAAACACGAATGGAGTTTCTTTCTCTAAGAGATGTGTCAAGGCCGAGCTATTTTGGAGAAATCTTGGATGAATCTCCGATAAAAGCCGGCATGACCTAAGAAACTCCTTATTCCTTTAACCGTAATGGGAGGAGGTAATTTAGCAATAACATCAACTTTAGCACGATCAACCTCGATTCCATTCTTAGAAATCTTATGGCCAAGAATAATACCCTCTTTAACCATAAAGTGGTACTTCTCCCAATTTAAGACAAGATTGGTATCTTCGCACCTTTTAAACATCATGTCTAAATGGGCGAGGCAAGAAGAAAATGAATCCCCAAAGGCCAAAAAATCATCCATGAAAACTTCCATGGTTTTCTCAATCATATCATGAAAATTTGCCACCATACACCTTTGAAAAGTTCCCAAGGCATTACAAAGACCGAAAGGCATCCTACGCTAAGCAAAAGTCCAATAAGGGCAGGTGAAGGTGGGTTTTTCTTGGTCTTGAGGATCGATATGAATTTGGAAATACCCAGAAAACCCATCAAGAAAATAATAGAATTCATTCCCAGCTAAACGTTCAAGCATTTTGTCCATGAAAGGAAGAGGAAAGTGGTATTTACGGGCGACGTCATTTAATTTTTGATAGTCGATACAAACACGCCATCCCGTGACCAATCTAGTTGGAATTAACTCATTATTATCATTAGTAACCACCGTCATACCACCTTTCTTTGGTACGACGTGCACATGACTAACCCAAGGACTATCCGAGATAGGGTAAATCAATCCAGCATCTAGAAGTTTGATAACTTTTGCTTTAATGACTTCATGAATTTTTGGATTTACCCTTCTCTGGTGTTGGACAACAGGTTTAAAGTCATCCTCCATCAATATTTTGTAGGTACAAAAATTAGGATCAATGCCCTTAATATCAGATATTTTCCAAGCAATTGCTAGTTTGTGTAACCTTAAAACCTTAATAAGCTGATCCTTTTCCTCCCTTTTCAAGTCTTTAGCGATAATCACGCGTAACTTTGAAGTTCCCTCTAAAAATGCGTACTCGAGTTGGAGAGGTGAGCCTTTAAGTTCTAATTCAGGAGGTTCTTCAATTGAAGATTTAGTCATTTTGGTTTCATCATTTTTAAGCTCTCTAGGAGGGAGATCTCTTCTGGGATCGTCATTTGATAATTTTTCAAAAAAAGGCGTAGGTCTCTCCCAAGAGAAAGTCACTATCCCCGAAGGGAGTAAGAAATGGGGAATGAGACACGACAACAAGATCATAAGACCAAGATAAAGTCACTATCCCCGAAAGGGGTAAGAGATAGGGAAAGAGACGCGACAACAAGATCAGAATAAGGAGTGGGACTGCCACTCAAAGGATGAATCGATTTAAGAACATTTAACAAAACCTCGTGAGATCGACAGGCATAGACCCCTCGCTTGTAGTGTCAATGATATCAATCTGATTAATTGACTCATCTCCATGCTTATGAGGATATTTCGAAGTGCTCTCAACATTAAAGATTAATTTTTCATCACCGACTCTAAGAATTAACTCTTCTCCGTATACATCGAATAGAGCACGGGTCGTCCTCAATTATGGTCTCCCTAAGATAAGGGGGACATGAGGATCGACGTCATAGTCAACGACAACGAAGTTAGCAGGAAACGTGAACTTACTCACATGCACAAAGGACTCCTCAGACTATACCAACTGCTAAGCCGACCGATCGGTTAGCTATCTCCTAATTCACACACACGGTTAGCTAACTCTAAGGTCATACGAGTGGGTACAAGTTCAGGTAACATTAACTTTTTCCACATAGAAAAAGGCATTAAGTTTAGGCTGGCACCTAGATCGGCTAGGGCCATGCATTCCTCAAGCTCACTAAAATTACAAGGAATGAGAAATTTCCCAGGGTCTCTAAGTTTCTCGAGTAACTTTTTAAGGAGGACCATTGAGCAATTCTCATTAATAGGAGTATTAGCCAATTCTAGAAGTTTCTCCTTATTAGTTAGAGATCTTTCAACATCTTAGCATATTTTGGCATTTGAGCTAACGCTTCAGCAAAACTGATATTAAAGTGCAGTTTCTTGAACATCTGCAAGAACTTATGAATTTAGATATCAGATTTGTCTTGAAGATTATCCTTGTTCAACCTCAACGGATAAGGAATAGGTGGCTGATGAGGATTTCGCTCAGGGATCTCATTCGATTTAGAACCGGGAGCTAGTTGGATTACTGGAGATGGGACTCGTACGGTACTTCCTGAACTTCAAATGTGCACCTGGTTCATGGTTGTCTTCGAGTCTTGTTCAACCTCCTTAGAAGAAGAAGAAGGATTTGGTGATGGACCTGAGGGTCCAACCAAAGTAATACCACTCCATGTGGTAATTACTTTAATATCTTCCCTAGGGTTAGGAATGGTGTTGCTAGGAAGCGCACCCTGTGGTCTTTCATTAAAAGCTTTTTTCTATTTTTGTCATTTGATTTGTTAATAATTGAAACTTAGCATCAGAAACAATCATATGTTATCTCAATATCTCATTCGTAGATGGAAAATTTAGAGTTTGATGAAAATTTGTCTGAGCTTGATTTTGATTGAAATTTTGACCTTGGTTTTGATTAAAGCCTTGATTCTGATTATAATTATTCCCTTGGTTAAAATTTTGCCCTTGGTTGTTTTGATTAAACCCTTAATTCTGTTAACCTTAATTAGAACGATTTTGATACTTATTCTGGTTATTCATGTTCTGAAAGTTTTGATTATTCTGATTGGAATTATTTGCCTGATTAAAACCGGGTGGCCCAAGATAATTGTTAGAACGATAGCTTAAGAGATTACGGTTTCCTTAAGGTTGGTAAGAGTTACCTCTCGTATTGTAGTTTCTCGTAGCAGCATATACGTCCCCTTGAGTGAAACCACTGGTGGCTTGACACTAGGAATAATGATGTGGACCACCACAAGTTTCGCAACTTGGATTAACAACATTAACTTGCTGATTTGATTGGCTCATTTTTAGAAAATTCTTTTTCATTTCGGTAATTTGCTAAGTAAGGACCGCTATCTTAGGAGATGACGAAGTGATCGATCTAGATGACTCGCCCCCTTGAGCTGAGGTATCCCAAACATTATGGTGAGCGGTCATATTTTCGATTAAATCATAATACTCTTCAGGTCGCCTTTTCATAAAGGTGCCTACAACAGTAGCATTGATTGTATCCTGGTGTCTCAAAGTTAACCCGTTATAGAATGTATCTATTTGAGTGAGGGTAACATGTTATGATTGGTCAATCGACAACTTGTAACGTACCCAAACTTCGAATAAAGATTCGTCAGGAAGTTGTTGGAAGTTACTGATATCATTCCTTAATTTTGTAACCATAGAAGGAGGGAAGTATTTCGATAGAAACTTAGTAACCATCTCCTCCCAGCTATGGATAAAATTCGTTGGTAGATGATCAAACCAAGCGGTGGCATGATGTGTCAAAGAATAAGGAAAGAGACATACGCGCAGGATGTCATGCGGGACTCCATTTTGCTTCATGCTCTAAGTCATAGTCAAGAACTTTTCAATATGCTTATTAGCATCGTCACCTGGTAAACCATGGTATTGACAGCTCTGTTGGACTTGTTGAATCATGTGATTCTTAAGTCCGAAATATGTGGCCTGAATGTTAACGGGAGCGATCGGTCCGCCCCAGCCATTCATAGTCGACTAGCATAGCTTCTCTATCGTTCGGAGATAGGGAGCTAGATTTTGAGGAATAGGACCCGCAGGAGGCGGTCCCTGATTATTAATAGGATTCATATTAATTTTTTCAAAATCAAATAAAAGTGACGGTTCACCTTGATTTATTCGACTAATTAATCTCTTGGGATCTTCAAAAGGCGAAAAGAGGTCGGTCATAGAAGAACGTGCGCACATGCACAAAAAAGAAATAAGATATAAAATATTTTTGGATTTTTGTAAAGATAATAAAAGTGAAATAAAATTATTTTTGGTATTCTTTTAATATATATATATACATATATTTTTGGTATTCTTTTAATATATATATACATATATATGTATATATATATAGATATATATATATATATGTATATATATATATATATATGTATATATATATATATATATATAAAATAAAAGGAAAAATAAAATAGAAATGAAAAATATTTTTTTGGTTTTTATTTTTATTTTTTTATTTTTATTTTTGCAAACATGAAAATGAACTTTCAAAAGAAATGATCTTCAAAGCACTAACTCAAAACACAACGCAAAAATCGTACAAACCTCCCCGGCAGCGGCGCCAAAAACTCGATACGTCGTAAACGTGTCAAGTAATAATATAGTATTTCCCGTTAGATAAAAGAATTACTTGAGGACAAGTAATAATTCAATCTTCCGAAGTCGTGTCCACGGTGAGATATGAATAGAAATTCACGTTGATGTCTTTTATTGGATTCTTGGTTATCGTATATTTATAGTTGGTTTTATAGAATTAAAAGCTTTACTAATGATTAAAACTAAGGAACGTTAAGCTAAAAGATCTAAAAGATATGTCTAACGGATATGCTTGTCAAGTGGCAAAAAGATCATTAAGTGTGAAGGAGAGTTTTAAGTGATAAATTAGTACCCGTTTTAAAACTTATTTTCTCATAACGTTTGTTTATTTTGAAAACAATTCTTTATTTTGGTACAAATTACTAGATTAATGATTGATTATCCTAACGGCTTTTGCCCGTAAAAATAACCAAAAAAAGAAATCTAAATAATTCGAAAATTATTAATCAACAATCCTATTTATTTCACACTTAATTCTCTAGTCACTACTCACTTAACAAGCATGAAATATTCTACTCACTAATCATGATTACTAAGCTAGCATCAATCAAATTTGCAATCTTTATCATAAACATATTTTTCTAAACTAATTATTAAACTAGAACTACTACGGATTGAAAAAGGTAAGAAAGTAGAACCCGTTTGATGAAATTGAGACGAATTAAACCACCCGATCTTATAAACTAATAAACACTAAAGTTTATTTCTTTATTAGATTTTACTCCTCTAATTAGTTAATAAAGTTGTAAACTTATATACTAAATAGCTTTATAAAAACAACAAAAGCTTTCAACTTTAAAAATTAAGCTAGCTTATAAGATTCTTAAGCTAAACGCCTCAGATGTAGGAATGGTTCCATCAAAATTAAAACACAATCAAGGTTAATATGAACAATATATCAATGATAAGCTAGAGACAAAACTAAAAACTAAAAACTATAAGCTATTAATATAGAAAACTAGATCAAAAATTAAAATGTTAGATCTATTATTAATAAATCTAAATCCACCCAAAACTAAGATGTACACTTCGAAAAGTAAATGAGGATTAGGTATATTTAAGGACTAGATCTAAACTAATAGACCAAAAAGCTAATTGAACAAGCTAAAAACTAATTAACTTTCGAAAATAAGCTAAAGGATAAGATCTACTCAAAATAAGCTAGAGTATAGCTAAATTTGAGTAAAAAATACTTTTTATCTACTAGATAAGCTAGATCGAAAAAGCTAAAAGAGAGCTTATTCGAAAATTACTAATCTAGTTTTAAGCTAATCGAAATAAGCTATGTAAAAGTTCATTCAATCTAAAGATACAAAGTAAATAGATTTGGAAATAATTGAAAAATACTAAATGTAAAGTGCTTATTCTAATAAGCTAAAGCTAGCTTATTCGAAAATTAATCTAGGTGAATAAGCTTCTCAAAATAAGCTATAAGAAGCCTATTCAAAAACTTAAAACCAAAAGTATTTGAAATAAGCTAATCCGAATAAGCTATGGTTAAGCTATCCGAATAGAAGCTAATCTCAATAATCCGAAAATAAGTTATATGATTGATCTTATTCGAATATATAAGCTACTAATGAAACATAAAAGAGATAAACAATTTAAAACCTCACTTATAAAAGTCTAAAAGCTATTTTATAGTACATAAGCTCTTAATAAGCTCATATAAGCTTATAAGTGCTTATTTATTTATAAAAGAGATTAACAGAAATTTATAACATGGAATAGAGGACTAGAGAAAGAAATAAGCTCAAGTCACACCACAAAAACTCTTCATCTTTATTAATAATAAGCTAAATACAATAAGCTGAAAATAATAAGCTATGAAAGCTTTTACGAGAACTAAACTAATACAAAATAAAAATAAGCTTAATAAAACTATGTGTTAAAATGTAGTGAAAGAAAGTATATCCAAATGAGAGGAGATATGGGAGAATAAATACCCCAAAGTCTGGAAGGGTAGTTTAGTCATTTCGCAAGGCACCCAATTTACCAGCAACACTAAAACATTTTCAGCCAATGAATTGGCCACGTTAGATCCTATTTACCAATAATATTCCATCAATGATGAGAAATAATTGCTTCTAGAACCCTCGGATCACGCGTCTGCCACTTTTGCATTTACTCGTCACCGTGTATACGTGTCACGCCCCTATTGGCCAGCCGACCTGCCACCTCTGTAACCTCATACAATCATCAGCCGCCACCTGCATTTAAATAGCCGTCAGAGCTGCCGCCACATTGCAAGCTATCATTGGACAGTTGCCACTGGCGAGCCAGAAAGTGGGACACACATGACACGTCATCCAGTGACGTCAGCAAGTCAACAATTCAGTCAACGGGTCAGGTCGGGTTGCCACGTGTCACCACCGGAGTAGGCCACGTGGCATCCGACATGTCAGCGGGGAAAATTGCAAAAGCCAGCCTCGAACCTAGGACCTCCAAGGTGAAAGACACAAAGGGTCACTCCTTTTCCAACTGCGCTGGAGTGTCTTTCAATTATATATATGCAAAGGGTTTTATTTAAGGGCTAAATGAGATAAGTCCATGTTTATTAAAAAAGGTCAAATAGAAATATGACCGGTTCATATAAGAATATTTAGACCGGTTCAAAAGGTGAGGAAGGTACCGACGGACTCATAAGTTCATGCTCTTTCTAGTGGAGTGTTCGGGAAATTTTTCTGACTTCGTTTGAATCTCGATAAACATGAAAACGTCATCGAAACTCATCCGAAAATTACCGTTTTTGCTTTCTTTTCAATCCCTTGTACCTGCAAGATATAATAACACATACCAAACATATTTGCAATATAATTTCACGTATTTTATGGTTATAGTCCATTTTAGTGTGTTTTCTGGTATAAAAATAATGTGTGTTTAAGCACACATCATGCTTCATAACCTTAACCCAAAACCCCTTCTCCTTTCTCGCATTACCCATAACCCTATCATCAGATATACGAACCCAACCTTTGAACAATGCAATCTCTTCCTCAAGATTCCATGGCACACAACATTGGTCCTCGCCTTTTTGGTTATGCAGCTTCTTTGTTGGGGTCGGTTGGCTTCTTCGGTTCGGCTTCTTCGAGGCCGGGACTTGTATCTCGTCTACTTCTTTGACAGGGGACTGCCCCTCATAAGCTTAGTTGATCTTCTTCCTAACTGTAAGACTATTGTGAGTAAATGGCTCTTCAAGAAGAAGACCGATATGGATGGCAATATACGTACCTATAAACTCATCTTGTAGCAAAAGTTTTCACTCAAACCTACAAGGTAAACTATGAAGAAACCTTCTCGCTTGTTGCAGACATCAAAGCTATTAGCATTCTTATAGCCATAGCAGCATATTATGACTATGAGATTTGGCAAATGGATGTCAAGACCGCATTCTTAAATGGTTACCTAAACGAAGACGGTTATATGGTGCAACCTAAGGGGTTTGTGAATCCTAAGCATCCTAGACGAATATGCAAGCTTTAAAGATCCATCTATGGACTAAAGCAAGCTTCTAGAAGCTGGAACAAGAGATTTTATGAGGAGATCAAAAAGTATGGTTTTACAAAAATTTCTCATGATCCCTTTTTGTGTATATATGAGGAGTCGACTTCCCAGCTGGGAAGTACGTCGTTTTCATAATCTAATATGCCAATGACATGGTACTCCATGGGGAAACATTATTCAACATACTACAAGTGTATAAAAATCCTAGCTTGGAAAATGGTTTTGCCGATGAAGGACTTAGTGAAGTGGCACACATTCGAGGAATCAATGATATATCAAGATAGTTCAAGGCCAACCCCCACCGAGGTTAGAGAGTTTTGGGGTGTTGAGAAGACGTGCAGATGAGTAGAGAGAGTAGGATGTACTTGTACTGTCGGGTTAGTTATAGCAGATGAGCGTTAGAGTTGTAGCGGCAGGTAGTAGTAGGAGAGAGGAGAATGATGTGTTAGTTGTGTAGAGGTTATCGGTTTTAAAGACAAAATGCATACATTGACAAAATCGTAAAACGATTTAAAGTTAAGATGGATTGCTTTCAAACATGAAGTATTCTATGAAATACCAATGTAGATTTGTGTAAGACTCAAGGGACCATCTACACCTGCTGAGGTGATGCGAATGGAAAGGAATGCTTTATTGCTTCAGAAATAGGTTCTAATCATGTACGTGGTGAGGTGGCACTTGTCCCACTACCGCAGAGTCCACCGTGATGTATCGTTCTCTCAAATAACCTAAACGAGTTGATACCTAACAGGAATCCAAGAGGAAGTCCTTAGACTGTGTAGAGATTCATACTGAAGTATATTCAAAAATAATAAATATATGTTTCTTGTTTATGGTGTTTATGATTCACTAATTGAGCTTAGTGGTATTGTTACGCTGAGATGGTTTTTTAGGGAGATGATCAGGGCCGACCTTTGATTCTTAGCGGGGTATGTTTTTCGATAATGAACAGAGGCACGATTGTTTGGGAAGAGTTCTAAGTAAAGCTCTACTTATGATGTCTTTTATAGAAGTTGGAATACTAGTACTTCTGAGCTTCTATGGAAGCAATTTTACTATGTAAATTCATTTCTGGGCTTGGCGTTGTTCCCAACATTGATAGACCTATGGATATGTACTGTGACAACAACTGTTGGTGCACTTTTCCTTAACAATGAACCTTATTTGTGTTCAAAGGTGCAAAACATTTTTTGAATAAACTATCACTATATTCGCGAAGTAATTCAAGAAGGTGATATTCGTATTCTAAAAGTTTACACAGATAACAACTTAGCTGGTTTGTTTACAAAGCCAATGTCTTGTACCAAACATGTTGAGCATGCTAGGAACATTGGACGTGGACCAACTGGTAGCTTCATGTAGATCTGTTTATTTTTAGTATTTGAATAATTGGGATGTAAAACAACTTTTATTTCATAATGAATTAATATACTTGGTGTGATCATTTTCATTCTATATTAATTGTGTCCTATATTTGCAAGTTTAATCCATAAATAATTTAATTATTCTAAATTGTCCATTGTCAGTTGATGATACGGGGTGCAGCATAGCAGCATAGCGCATTCATTGATTTAAGGAAATAGTGAGCGATTTTGGTACGTATACATTGTTTGTACACAGTTCTCATATTTTCTGTCTATGTACGACTCTACTCTATTCGATCTCTAATTATTTTTAGTCGAATACGCGTTTACTTTTAATATTTACTTTTAAGCTTTATTGCGTAGACTAAAAATAATCAATGAATGTAAACGGTCACCAAATAAATTAAGGTTTACATCAATCAAGTAAGAAATAATTATTAAGAAGATAATTATGTACTTTGCGTATTTTATTTTTAATTGGTCAGTTTAAAAGGGTTACGTTTCGCGATTTAAATACATTTTGGACACACAACAGAAATACCTAGAACTTACCTAGGACTCAAATACCAATACCCACTTTTATAACCCTCCGAAACATAAAATTTTGAGCAATTTTGTGCCTATAACACCCACTAGGGGCGGTTAGGGTCTCAAAACAATTAGGAAAATCTTCCTATAATCCTAAAAGTACTGTACATCCTCAAACTTATTTAAGGGTATGATACTTTATGGTTTATAGCCAAATGTACAATGGATAATAATACCTCAATGCTTGCTTGACCCCTCCTTAGCGCGGTTACCAGCAAAAAACTACACAAAACCTAAAGTTCTCACTGCTAAGTAAATTCTTGTACCTCAATAACTAATTAAAGCTTGTTACTTAGGTGGTTTAGCGAAGAACAATGTGTGGGACTATCTAGAAACCACTATAAACCAACAGAGGGTTTAGGGTACGTGTTGGGTTATTAGGACTAAGAGAGCTTTTAACTAGCTTCTTTGCCTATATTAAACACTCACAACCTGTACTTAATTACATTTCGTAAACTCTTCAAAACTCTCTCACTAAGATAAACTTCTTCATTTCTCCCTATCTTATTCGGCTTACATCAAACCGAACCCATACACGACCCACATTCCTTCTAAGAACACGAAGAAGCCTTTAAGATTGAACATAAGGGTGTTAAGAGTTGTATACGAGCTAAGGATTGGGTATACCAAGCTTTGAAGCTTAAGTAATACACGTTTGGGTGTATACGAGTCGGGTTTACATTCTAAAACAGCCACATCGAGACTTTTAGGGACTATGCTTAATGTTCTCGAAACTAAAACCCCTATCTACCTATATTCGAGTCGTTTTCTAGCATGTTAGTTGGAAAGGGCTCGTTACTTGGTGTAACAAAGTTAACGTGGGCACAAACATGCATGGTTCGACCCATGCATGGTTTACGCACGTATACTAAATATATGAGGCCTTGTGTGGTGCAAACATGTATAAAACGTGGTGAAATGTCGAGTTAAGTTGTAAACAATCATTTAAAATACACAAATAAGGATCATGGTGATCATGGGTTCATTTTATTGGTTCACGCTAAGTTTACACGTAAACATTTTTAGAAAACATAGTTAATACGGATTGGGAACGGAATACACGAGCCTATAGAATGAATGCATGTGTGGAAACACGATTAATAAATCCAAACGAGTGCTTAACGAAAGAGTCGAAACCTAGAAATTAACTAGTGTAACAAAGGGTAGGCTCGGGTCACATGGGCTTGGCAGCCCACGGTTAGGGGCCCAACAAGCCTAACGAGGCCTCGTGTGATAAGCTATGGCTTAACAATAAGCCATTTGAGCTTATTCATGGGTTAGGAGTGCTTATTTAATCAACTTATATAGGCCCTTATACCCTTTAAAAACCAAACGAAACTAAATGGACCTTGGTACTAATTTTCAGTAAATGGTTATTGGGTTAACGAGCCCAATAAGCTCAAATTAATGCTCATCACGTGCTTATTCAATAAGCAAAAAGGCTTAAGCAAACTTAAATATGCACTAACTGATTTGCATTTGTTACTACCGGGGTGTAACTAATATGCTTACCAGTAGTAATGGAATATTGATACCTGTAAGTAACTTTAACATTACCAGTAGTAATGACTTTTATTCCAGTAGTTACTATTACAATACCAGTAGTAATGACTATAATACCCAAGTATTTGCTCTGTGGTACCCCCCCCCCCCCCCCTCATCACCTCTCCCTTATTAACCACCCGAGTACACCCAGAGAACTATACATCTAACAGTAGTAAACCATTATGGTACTACCAGTACTAATGTACAAATATTATTCTACCAGGAGTATACTAATATTACTACCCAGTATAATTGGACAATTATTATTCTACCAGGAGAAACTAAAGTAAACTAATATGCTACCTGTAGTAATGACTTAGACCTACCAGTAGTAACTTATAAAGTCCTAAAATTGTATTTTTGTAAACTTAAAGGACTATTTGGTAATTATCAAAACTAAAGGGTTTATAGTGTAAATATTTATATTTTATAACTAGGGTCCTAAATGTAATATCCTAGAAGCGTAAGGTATACTTTGTGATCAATAGCGATTGTAGGAAACTTGTTCTAAATCCTACGGGAATGATAACTTTGATTTTTGTGGACACCGATAGTAGTAACGGGACGAGAGGAATTCCCGGTTGACTGTTTTCTTCATTGTTCAAAATCTCAAGAGTACATGGCACAAGGAGATGCCAGCAGGTCTTTTAGCACAGATTATCCGCCAAAAGAGAGAGCGAGGGACATGTCGGAAGGGAAACAGTGAGGACGTTCCAAATCGTCCGTAGATTTTCCCATAGTATTTTTCCCGTATAGGTTCACTCCTCTCATCGTCTTTTACATTGCCAGTCTTCCTCCAGCTCGACCAGTAAAAAAAGTTTGTAAAATTCTTAATAGACTTAATCCAAGAGACCCGCGTGCTACAGGGAGGACCACAGCCCACCGTTAGCTCGAGCGGAAGCACCGTACCAACTGGCCCATCTGAAATGAAGGTATTATCAGAACAATTACAAGAACTTTCTAATCAAGGGTTCTGCGACATCCTATAATCGCTAGACACCATAACCATTTTCATACGGCCTAGTTCCTCACATTGGGGAAAGGCCTAAGTGTCTATGCCCCGGGTCTTATTTGTCTAAAGAAGGACGGTAGTTCAAGATGTGAATCGATCTACAGTGAGTTAATAATAACTGACATGTAATGTTAGTTATCACTTCCGAGGATCGTACGATTTGTTTGATCAACTTCAAGGATCCAGTTTTTATTCGAAGATTAGATCTTAGATCAGATATACCAACTTAGACGTACGAGAGCAAGACATTCACAAAGTCAGCATTTCAAAATCGGTATGGCCCAATACGAGTTCAAGGTTATGCCTTTCGGACTGACAAAACGCACCTACGGTATTCATGGACCTCATGAACCTTGAGTGTGACAATACCTTACTTGGATAAGTTCGTTAATTGTCTTCATCGAAGTACATACTTATTTATTCAAAAGACGACAGAGAGCATGAAGCAAGCACCTTAAAAGAAATTTTGGTAATTAGCTCTTAAGAAAAAGAAGTAGTATGCAAAGTTTGCAAAATGTGACATTTTAGATTCTAAAGGTACAAATTTCTCGACATGTCAATTACATAGTAGAGGCATATCATGGTGGTATTCAGCCAAGATAGAATCTATCAAAGGTTGGGCCGTATCCCAAGACACCATCTGGGGGGGAGAAGGAGCCACCAATTTTTAGGTCTTGCTGGTTACTATACGAAGGATTTCTTGAGAGGTCCAACACAAGAACCCACTCCCAACCCGCAAAAACACCTCATGTATTACTTTTTTTTTAAACGATTGATCTAAGTCATATGACGAAATCTTACTCAGCCAACGAGGAATCCAGTTCGACTGGGCGAGCGATACCGCAAAAAGGAAGAGAACTTTTTTCAGTTAATAATGCTGAAGCTATGAGTGTGCACCAATTCTGCCTTACTACAGGGGAGCTGAAAGACTTTGTGGTCTTATTTGTGATGCGTCAACAAGTTTTAGGCGCGGTGGCTAATGCAAGGAGAGAGGGAAAGTGATTGCATTGCTTCTCGACAACATAAAAGTGCAACGAGAAGAAACTACAACCACTCATGAATTTAGAGCTTGGGTCCTGTAGTGTTTGCCCTAAAGATATGGACAGGCACTATCTTTACGGATCCAGATGCCCACGTGTTCACCGACCCTTAAAAGCCTACAGCACATTCTCGTTTTGAAGGAGCTTAACATGAGGCAACGCGGTTGCTCTGAATTATGAGTGACTAGGACTGTGAATATTCCGTTTCATCCATGGGAATGTAAACGTAGTGGCCGATGCGCTGAGCCATAAAGAACGGATTAAGCCATTGCGGGTTCAAGCCTTAGTTATGACAATTTGTTTGGATCTCCCCAAACGAATATTAGAAGCTCAGATCGAAGCCCAGAGACCAGAAAATCTTGTGAATGAAGATGTAGGCGGTATAATCCGAAAGGATATACCCAGGGAATGGTTGGAACCGCGTGCCGATGGAACACTATGTTTTGCTCAGAGGAGTTGGATACCTTGCTTGGAGGACTTAAGTCCGTCTATTATGCACGAATCCCACTAGTTGAAATATTTCTGTCCATCCCGGTTCTGATAAATAGATGTACCAAGATGTGAAGAAACTCTATTGGTGGCCAAACATGAAGGCTGACATCGCCACGTATGTTAGCAATTGCCTGACATGTGCATCGGGTCAAGGGCCCGATACTCAAAGGCAATCGGGGTTGCTAGTACAACGGGATATACCAGGAGTTAGAGGTGGCGTTAATATCTCGATGGATTTTTATCATACAAACTTCCTAGGTCGTCTCAGTAGGTTTCGACACCATCTGGGTGATTTGTGGGATCCGACTTTCAATATCTGCTCACTTCTTGCCTATAAGGGAGAATGAGCCATTTGGGCAAGTTGCAAGGTTGTACCTGAACAGGATAGTGGCAAGACACGGGATACCTGCCTCAATTTAATCGATGTGATGTGGACGAAGAATTCACTTCAAATTTTTGGATGATTCTTTCAGGAAGCTTTGGGTCCAGATATTGTTGAAAAGGGGGCCCCACGGTATCATCCAGAACTGACGCTGAGCACTGTGAGAACTCATTCAAAACTCTCGAGTGCACTAACACTAAATACCCTACCACAAAACCCCTCAAAGCAAACACCATTGTAGGTGCGTTTTGCGTGATCGATTTTGGCATAAAAGGTTGGGTTAAGCATTTGCCGTTGGCCACAAGTTTTCATATAACAAACAGTTATCACGCATCGCATAAAGGCCGCCCATTTATGAGGCACTGGTATGTAGAAAATGTGTCGCATACCATGTGGGTGGGCCGAGATTGGGGAAAGCCCAACTGCTGGAATGGACCCAGTGAATTAATCCAAGAAAAAACGGAAAAAGATCGTCCGGATCATAAGCAAAGGATGCAAGCTGTACAGGATCGACAAAAAGAGCTCGTGATCGGAAATGAAGACGATGAGTTCGTGATTGGGGACAAGTGTTATGCTCAAGGTCTCACCTTGGAAAGAGTAAATTTAAAAGATAGTAAGTCGTACGGTTCGGTTAGCGGGGCCAAGCTGATTTGTCAGACCTTTCCAGGTGTTAGGCAAAAGTTGGGGAAAGGTGCCTACATGGCTCAGGAATTCTCAAGAGTTTAGCATGAGATTTCATATACCTTCATGTGTTCTAATCTGAAGAAATGTTATGCTGAACGAACCATTAGTCATGTCTTTCAGAAGGGAATTCATATTGACGATATAAGCTCCAGTTTGTGGAAATGAGCCCGTTGGAATCATGGGAAAACGGGAGGAATCAAACGATCTGTAGCGAAGCTGTGATACATGGTTTAAGGATTCCTTGGAAAATCGAGGGGGGCCCTCGAGTTCACTTCCTCTACTCATATGCCACTTCCCCCTTCTTGGAATGTGAGTAATTGTTCAAAACCAAACTACAAACCAAAACAAACTTCTTCCCCGAGCTCTCCTTCGTCCATCTACTACAAGGTCTTAAGCTTTGAGGATAAGTCTTTTATAAGGGTGAAGACTGTAACATTTCTCATTTTTATGTAGTGTAGAATCTATCAAAATGATCACTAATTATTTGAGGTCCGATCGCCCGTTTACTTGTTCCAATATTTACTTCTTTTAAGCTAAAATTGCGTAGACTAAGAAATATATCAATGTAATGTAAACGGTCACCAAAATAAATTAAGGTCTTAAATCAACCAAGTACGAAATAATTATTAAGAATGATATTATGTACTTTGCGTATTTTATTTTTATTGGTCACGTAAAAGGGTTTCGTTTCGCGATAAAATACATACTGGATTACCCCGGAAATTACCTAGACTTACCTAGACTCAAACCAATACCCACTTTTATAACCTCAACACAAAAATTTATCAATTTGGTGCCTATAACCTACTAAGGGCCGGTTAGGGGTCCAAAACAATTATGAAATCTTCCTAATAATCCTAAAGTACTAGTACATCCTCAAACTAATTAAGAATAGTACTTAATGTCTCTTACTAGCCAAATGTACAATGGATGATAACCAATGCTTGCCCCAGACCCCTCCTTAGCCACGGTTAACCAAGCAAGAACACACAAAACCTAAAGATTTCACTAGCTAAGTAAATCTGTGTTCCTCAAGCTAAATATTGAAGCTGGTTCTTAGGTAGGTGGCATTTTATATCTCATACGATACATAGTACAGCGTCGGATTTTTAGCAAGAAAACAATGTGTGCGAACTATAAAATTCACCCCCTGATATCCCCCCCCCCCCCTGGTAGGACAAAAACCCACCTAAACCATGGGTGCGGTAGGGTAGGTTTGGTTGGGACTCTAAGAAGAGTTAACTCTAACCTCCTCCTGCCCCTCCCCACTCTCCCCCACCCTCTCTCTACCTACTCACACTTCCTTACACTTATTACATTTCTTAAACTCTTAAAACTCTCTCACTAAGATAAACTTCTTCATTTCTCCCTATCTTATTCGGCTTACATCAAACCAAACCTATACACGACCCACATTCCTTCTAAGAACATGAAGAAGCCTTTAAGATTGAACATAAGGGTGTTAAGCGTGTATACGGAAATAAGGAGTTGGGTAATATCTACCAAGCTATGAAGCTTTAAGAAAATACACGTTTGGGTGGTATACGAGTCCGGGTTTACTATCTAATACACGCCTTCTGTCAAGTTAACCCCCTCTAGGACTTTTGTAAGTCCAAACTAAGACCCTATCTATCTATATTCTAGTCGTAGAGAGAGCATGTCTAGTTAGGAAAGGGGCATGTTACTTGTGTGTAACAAAGTTAAACGTGTGGTACAAAAAATGCATGTTCGAACCCATGCATGGTTTACGCATGAATACGAAATTTATGAGGCCTCTGTGGGTGCAAACATGTATTAAAAAAGGTGGAAATGGGTTGTAAAACTAATCATTTAAAATACACAAATAAGGATCATGGTGATCATAGGTTCGTTTTACTTGGTCACGCAAGTTCTACACGTAAAACTTTTATAGAAAACAAAGTAATAGACTGGGAAGGAATACCCCCCCCCCCCCCCACGAGCCTATAGAATGAATGCATGTGTGGAAACACGATTAATAAATCCAAACGAGTGCTAATTCGGAAAGAGTCAAACCCTAGGAAATTAACTAGTGTGTAACAAAGGGTGGTCGGGTCCTCATGGGCTTGGCAGCCCAGGTTGGGGGCCCAACAGGCCTTAACGGAGCCTCGTGTGATATAGCTATGGCCTTTAATAATAAGCCATTTGCTTTTTCAGGGTTTGGAGTTTTATTTAATTCAAATTATATTAGGCCCTTATACCCTTTAAAAACCAACGAAAAAACTAAAATGGACCCTGGTACTAATTTTAATGTAATTGGTTGTAGTGGGCAACGAGCCAGATAAGCTCTTTAAATAAGCTCATCCGAAGCTTATAAATTAGTCACATAAACCAGCTTAAGCAAACTTAAATATGCCTAACGATTGCTTTTGTTACTTACAGGGTAAATATTATGCAACACCAACCATGGTAGTATGGACTATTACTACAGCTTAGTAACTATAATAGTACCAGTTGTAATGGACTATAAAACCACTGTTAGTAACTATAACATTACCCTGTAGTATTGATATACTGCCTAGTAGTACTTTATATAAACATCACCAGTAAGTAGTAACCATTATGGTACTAATCCTAGTTGTACTAATGACAATATTATTCTACAGGAGTAACACTAAATATACTACCAGTACGAATGACAATGTTTCTACCCAGGACTTGTAACTATATTGGCTCAACAGTAAGTAAAGGACTTATACTGTATTATATTGTGCAACCTAAGGGGTTTGTAAATCCTAAGCATCCTGAACGAGTATACAAGCTTCAAAGATCCATCTATGGAATAAAGCAAACTTTTAGGAGCTGGTATAAGAGATTTGATGAGGAGATCAAAAAGTATGGTTTCACTCAAAATCTTGATGATCCTTGTGTATATATGAGAGCTGGTGGAAGTATCGTCGTTTTCCTAATCTTATATGTCGATGACATGTTACTCATGGGAAACAATATTCAAATACTACAAGATGTAAAATCCTAGCTTGGAAAATGTTTTGCCATGAAAGACTTAGGTGAAGTGGCATACATTCTAGGAATCAAGATGTATCTATATAGATCAAGGTGGTTATCGGTTTAAGTCAAAATGCGTACATTGACAAAATCTTAAAATGATTTAAGATGGATGCTTCCAAACATGGAAGTATTCTAATGCAACCCAATGTAGATTTGAGTAAGACTCAAGGACCCTCCACACCTGCTGAGGTGAAGCAAATGAAAGGAGTGCCTTATGCTTTGGCTATAGGTTCTATCATGTACGCGATAAGGTGCACTAGACTTGATGTAGCGTTCTCTCAAAACCTAACGAGTAGATACCAACATAATCCAAGAGAAAATCACTGGACTGATGTAGAGAACATACTAAAGTATCTTCAAAATACTAAAGATATGTTTCTTGTTTATGGTGGTGATTCCTCAAATAAGCTTAGTTTTACTTGTTACACTGACACTGGTTGGGAGACTAATTAGGACGACCTTCGATGTTAGACGGGGTATGTTTTCGAAATAAACGGAGGCACTATTATTTGTAAAAGTTCTAAGTAAAGCACTACTACGATGTCTTTTATAGAAGTTGAGTACATAGCTGCTTCTGAAGCTGCAATGGAAGCAATTTGGATACGTAAATTCATTTATGGGCTTGGCGTTGTTCCCAACAATGATAGACCTATGGATATGTACTGTGACAACACTGGTGCCATTACCATAGCCGTTGAATCTGGTGTTTAAAAGGGTGCCAAACATTTTTGAATAAACTATCACTATATTCGCGAAGTTATTCAAGATGGTGATATTCATATTCTAAAAGTTCACACAGATAACAACTTAGCTGGTCTGTTTACAAATCCAGTGTCTTGTACCAAACATGTTGAGCATGCTAGGAACATTGGACGTGGACCAACTGGTAGTTTCAAGTAGATCTGTTTATTTTTAGTATTTGAATAATTGGGATGTAAAACAGTTTTTATTTCATAATGAATTAATATACTTGGTGTGATCATTTTCATTCTATATTAAATGTGCCCTATATTTGCATGTTTAAATCCATGAAGATTTTATTTGTTCTAAACCGTCCATTGTCAGTTGATGATATGGGAGTATCATTGAATTAAGACAAATGTGAGTGTTTTGGTCATATTCATATAGTATGAATATTAATTAATGATGCCGCCAAACTTATATGTTGTTCATTGGATGAACATTGGACTAACCCAACCTATGAGTATTCACTGCATGGATCGGCGTCAATAGTGAATCTCGCGAATGGTTATGTCTCTCACCATTAGACTTGAGATGCAAATAGGTTTTGTGTGTGTGGAATATCAATCTTTGATATGGTTAAATGATGACCTGAATAAGGTTGTTATAAAAACCATCTTTAGGAGTGATGTGAAGCACATGATGGACACGTGTTGTCAAAATAGGATTTGTTCCTCCACATGCTTTGGAGTTAGATACTACTGGGCCTCTTGATGAATTGGACAGATGTATGTGTGGCCACACCCAAATGTAATAAAGATGATACTTGATTAATTTGGTAATCTAGTTTAATGTCTATATCAAGAAACAAAATGTTAAACATTAGAATGACTCATGATTAGTGTCTACTGTTCAACATAGTATCTATAACAAAAGGATGATTAATATCTAAAGCGTTTAAAATAAGATGTTTAAGAAACTATCCTCATATGTTTCTAGGGGCATTGGCGTGTTGCTAGAAGCTAACATTTGCTTGTATCATTACTTGATTATTATGACGTGCGCAAAAGGGAGTTGTTGGAGTATGCTCGTGTCATAATAAATTATCATACGGCTAGACACATGTGAGCCTATGGGTTTACACACATATACACATAGGTACCATTTTATATATCGTGTTTATTTTATTTACAATATATAAATAACCTACGTAACTCAGGATCACTATCGGGCTTCTAATAACTAAGTAAAGTACTTAGTTTATTGGACTTGGAAAACAAATAGCAAGCCCACATAGGAGCCGGCCTAAATGAGGATAAGGGAAGGGGTTTTGGAAACTATATAAGTTAGGAGATTTTGTCATTCATTTGTAACAAATCAATTAACCACTTTCCAGGTTTCTCTCCCCCTCCCCCTCTCTTGTTTCATACGGCACTAAACTAAACCCATCTAGGGTTTATGTTTTTCTTGATCTATCACTTTGAATCTAGCTTATTCAAGGTGCATTCCAAGGTTGCCAGGTTAAGACTAGCATCTAATTGGTATACAAGAATGTGTAGTATGTATCGACATAGAGGTGATATCCATTGATCATTTAGTTTCAAGGGTAGGTTCATGTAAAGAAGGTCTCCATAGTTTTTACCGATCACGCTACAGAGGTATAACAATTGTTGTGTTTCTATTGATTAATCATTTGACTAATGTGATGTCATGTAGGGTTGTAGTTTATGATAGTTCAAGTTTTAAATTTATATTTTGCTGACTTTACCTAAAATAACACTTTAACATGCAGTGTACCCGGTCAGATGGAGTTTCGTGGTAAGTAGGGTGTTGATCACTAAGAGCGAGAGCTAATCTTTTGTTTAATTAATATTTTGGTTAACTAAACTAAGTCAATTTAAACTATGTTAATTCTATTCTATGTTAAACCTATGCTAAACCTATGTTAATTCTAATTCTAATAGATAAAGGGGGGTTTAGCCTTAGAGACTGCCACAGGTTTGTGGTGACTTAGATCTACTTAAGACACAATAACACACGCCAGCAGACAGACAAAAGATAGAAGAGCGGTCTAGCTAAATATAAGAAAAATGTATTAACCATGATTAATCCAATTAGAATGTTGGTTTGTTTATTTAGTGCAATGAATACTTATCTCGAGACGGCATATCATTTTAAGACTTAGGCGTTACTTCTTCCTAAGACCTAGACACGTAGAATTCTGTCACAATTAAACGTATCCACATAAAGCATCCTATTTGCTGATTATAATATATCTTATGGATTAAAGCAATGGTGATCTTGTTAAACCCTAGCTCATAGAGACTTTACCCACTTACTCCTTAATGGTAATTTATATACTAGTAGTCCACTGACCAAGTCTTTACCAATTGATTAGAACCCGTACTCGTGATCCAAGGGTACCTGCCGGTCCAACTAAGCCACTATCTGAAAGGCGAAGCTAAGTCATATTTTTTGTGGATCCTATTAGTCTAGTTTTATATAAATCACTATATGGAGACCCATCCGCATCTATCTACTTGGTCGGTATCATCTAGATCAGTTGAATGATAGGTCACAACTCAAAAGCAATGTAAAACAAAGTATAAATTGTATATACCATAATACAGACATTCAATGATAAATTAAGCATTCGAGATAAACAAACCAAACATTCAAATCTTCATAATAATGGCTAATACCTAAGGGTATTAGCCCTCAATCGTCATAATCAATACAAGAGTGATAATTCAACCAAGGTAAACTAACCGAGATAAACAAATGATACCAAAAATCAGATGATTACTAGAGTATAAGAGATTACAAAGTGTTTCCTATGGAATTAGTAGCTTTTCTTGACCTCTTCTGCTCTTCTTGTCTTCTGAAAATTCAACTTTGTGTTAAGTATTGATAAATTGATTAAGCACATTGAAAAACCGTTTTTAGGTTTTATATTTATGGGTCTGGAATTTGGTCGATACGGCGTATCGAGTGACTTGGATACGGCGTATCGGGGGTTTCTTGGAGTAGGGACCACGTTCGATATCTTCTAGAATATTTTATTACTTTAAATTGAATACGGTGTATAGACTTCTTCTGGATACGGCGTATTGGTCTTTGTATCTTCATGTTTCTTGTGAAGTTTAGGCACATTATACGCGTTATCTTCCTTGATGGATACGACATATAGGATGTCAGAAATAATCTTCAAATGTCTTTGTTTAAGCTCCAGAATGTGTGCCTTTTTGCTAATCTTCACCAAGTACTCCATAATTACTGCAATTCTCAAATACAAATGATTAAGTAACAATTCTTGCAATAATCATACAAAATGGGTTATTTATGTGGGATAAATGATGCTATAAAAGTGACCTTATTTGATGTCATCAAATATCCCCCCTTTTGAATCCTACTTGTCCTCAAGTAGCCTTTAGAAGTTTGTGAAAATATATCCCTAAGGATTTTTTCCGTTAAGCGTTTATGTGAGTCAATTTACAAGAATCACACCAAACCCTTACGAATAGAAGATGAAAACTCTCAAATCACTCAACATACATCTTGTGGTAACATGTAACTATTTCACTCATTGCTCGGTCATGGACAAGATATTCAAATCATACGCTTGAAAAGGATACTCATCTATAACACTAGTAGCTAAAGGTGTAACAGGTTTATAAAGGCAAATTGGGGTTTTTAATAAGGCTTAGGGTTGATCATTCTAACAATCTTTCACCAAAAGTACCACACCAACAAGGCAGCTGAATCACACATACATGGCCGTAATGACGGAATAGACATGTGTTTTCGATCACATCCTCATACAAGTTTAACCAAGGGTTAGGATGAAGAATGATATAGGGTATGGATCTTCTATCTTTCACCAAAAAGTATTAAACCATACAAAGCAGCGGTATCACACATACATGGCCGTAGATGTCAGATAGACATGCTTGGGACTCGATTACATCTCATTCGAGATAAAACATAAGGTTAATTGATTAGAAAAAGGGAAATAAATTGCTGTCAAATAAAAATTTATGAAACAAATAGATTAAGTCAAAACAGATAAGGTTCAAGTTGCTAGACACTTTTTTCCGATCGTTACCATGATAAAGACACAACTATATACACGTCTTGATCATAGATAAAAAACAACAACCTAAGTTGGCATTCCCGTAACGATCAACTCCCAATCATCTCATACTTTACATACTTTTTCAAAGAAAGTGGCGATATTATACTACTTTATACAAAAACACCTTACATTGGAGATTTATAACCATCCCTCTACGAATTATTGATCCTTCAAATAATTTAATGGTTTAAGCTTTAACGGAACTCAACTATCTTTAAACTTTCTCTCTTTTTTGTTGCGATTTTCAATTTTTTTGATTTTTTTATACCTATACATATCTTTGAATCTCGTGTAATTTCAACTCTTCACGTTATTAATAATTCTGGATATATTTCTTCCATGATTCTTCATTCTTCAGACGCACATTAATTGTGATGATAGTAAAATTCATGATTTGACTGCTTTTCACTTTCTTCATGCAATGTGTAAATTGCCAACCATTACCAGAGATAGAAAATGACACAAGGTACAATGGAAATACATACTTACACATTATGAAAACTTAGCAATGATAAATGGACTATTCTAACAGGGTAGGCTAAGGTGTAAAGGTGTAATGAAACAAATAGTTGGTGTTATCTAAAAGATTGGATACTACAAGTTTTCTAGAGGTATCTTACTCTAAAAATGAGAGTAAACAAAGGGTTTATACGGGGGTTAACTAACCAATGTAGTTAGTTAATAAAACAACATATAAAGGCTTTTTGGATGTAATCCTAGAAATTTACCAATTGAAACAAGTTACTCCATCATCGTTAGTATCCTTATTGTGTATCGGATAGATATCCAAGCTGAATGTGCGGTCATCATAGGACTTCTAATCGGAGGAAGTTTTACAAACTCCCTAGCAGTGGCACCTAATCATTGTAGTGTAGTATAGGCAAGACTCGGGGTTGTTTATCGTTCACTCGAGAAATAGGTTGGGAAGGCTTGACCACCGTCTAACAGAATTCTAGGGTTGAGAGAAGATTATTTTTGTATTTTTATATTTTTTGAAAGCAAGTAAATCAAATAATTGGAGAGAGGTTTGGTTTTAGCAGTTTAAACTAAATATTAACTAAGCTATTGGTGATAACAATAAGATAAAAGACTGTGTTTATTTAATCTTGTATTACTCCCTAGATTGCTTCTCCTAGTGTTGTTGCCTTGTCACACTTGTGATGATCTGTGTAACTATTTCCTAAAGCATGAACGAATTACATGAACCCGTTGTCTACTTAGTATGCCACTAGAGCAACACACATGCAAGGTAGTATGAAGATTATTATACGACCCCTAGGAGTACACTAAGTGCATGTGAAATATATTAAGAGTGGATCAACCATATTAGGGGTCAAGGTAGTAAAAAGGATATTACCCAATGATCCTTTCTACGCAATCACGTTTTCCCTAACTTATCAACAAACGATGCAGACAAAAGTGGATTTTAAGACCTAACGAGCATCATCAATACACGAAGCAACGCTACTAAGATCTACTTTCTAGGTTTATACAATCATAAATAAACACAATAGGAGGTTTAGCCAAGCATGTTAAAGATAAAGCAAGAACAATAAATCGTTACACGGTTGCTAAGTCCTTATCCTTGTAAATACAGTTTTGGGTCGATTGGGATTCATGGTAGTATTTTTTTTCAAGAAGATATGGGGAAGAAAAGTTAAGTCGATTCGGATGTAACGATTGGTTTAAAGGTGAAATTCTGAGGGTTATATGTACTAAAAATGAGTACACAAAAGGTAGGCTAAGGCGATTCGGATGTAACGATTGGTTTAAGGGTGACAATGCTCTTCATTAATAATCTAGAATCCACTAGAAAATTACAAGAACCGTGAAAAAGGATATGCTCGAAGGGTTATACTAGGGGTATCCTACACTAAAGGTGTGTGCATGGAAAGGGTGTGGGATGGTTATATGATCGCACGGTGTGTCCATCATAAACATCTTACAGGTTTTAAAACTGGGTTAATCCTAAGCCTCTTATAAGCAAATCCTATTACTTACTATGCGGTATCTCGGATGTAGGCACATTAACAAGTTCTAGAATTTTAATATGCTACGTACTCGAATATGATTTTACTAACACAGTCATTCCAAAAAAGGTGACAAGGCAGGCTATCATGCCGTATTGACGGAATTTAATATGCTACGCCTGCAGCTCACCTTAACTAGAACCGGGTAAAGATAAATTCATCTTGGTGTTTCAACGTGATGGGTACCCAAATTCCTAAAGATATCAAGGCGGAACCTCACATTTGGGTGGAATTCTGAGGGTTATTGTGTAGTCATATTAAATTCCTATCAATGGAGACGCTAATTATACTGGTTTTCGTTGTATGTGTATAAAAAATTAAATTTTGGTAAAAATCACCCTTTTATGCTATGTTTCGATATATTACCCATCTTTTTAAGGACAAAGCAAATGGCAAATGAAAGAATAGTTTCTAAGGCTTATTTTCCCCCTACACTTAAGTTGAACATTGTCCCTAATGTTCTCTAGAAGTACCTGTTAAAATAGATAGAGAAAAGAAACAAGAAGAAACTTGTTCTCCCTTGGTTTACTCATAAATGGAGAAGAAAAATACGTATAAATAGTTAAAATCAGTACTTCGAGATCATCCAATGAAACTTCCTATATCTCCTGCTTTTTTCTCATCAAATATAACCTGTAATCAAAGACAAAGATAAATATACCAAGCATAAAATGTGCGATTTACTAATATACAATATGAATTTAAGGTTCGACTCGATAGATAGAATGAAAGAATTAGTAAACTCATTAGGTTTTGCAGGTTTAAAACAGAAAAATACATATATTAAATGTTGAGCAAGTTTTATTTTCAAAAATAATTAAAAACTTTAAGTTTTCTAGAGCTGGGCGTTTGACGCCGTCAGGGTTGTGGTGACCCCGTCATAGGTGTCATGGTGACGGTGTTACGTGTTAATCATAACGCCATCTCTACAGTCTGTGAAAATGAAATTTTTGTTTTTGATGAAAAATTTCATGCCCTTGATTCCATAAGTTAATTCCTGTATAAATGGCTGCACAAAACTGAGATTTAACATTCAATCTTATGACTCAAACTGACGTCGAATATTAATCTAAACAATTCATTTTAAATGTTTGATTTGGCCTCATAAAGCCAGATAAATTCTCCTACACTTATTGTTTGAAAACACCTGTTGATGAATTAAGGAAGTTAAAGACAAACAAAGCATGATTACAAGATAGTTCAAACATAATAAAACAAAAACTATGAAGAATTAAAACATACAAGACACTCCTAATATGCGAGAAAGTAAATTGGGTTACCTCCCAAGAATCGCTTTTCTTTATTAATGAGTCTTGTAGCTAGACTCAAAGTCACACGCCCTTACGTGACTTCTCCTCCATCATCCACTCCTGTTAAGTACTCGGGTCTAAGCTCTAGGCATTCTTTGTAAAATCCTAGTATTTTGGTTTCATACAATACTCTACTCCTCTTCTCTTGTCTTCTTTGTTCCTAAAATAGACTGGATTATTGTTCTTTTTTCTAAATCCGACAGTGAGTCGTATTGTTGTATCTTATAGGGGCATCTTATAGGCAACTTCATCGATTTTCGTTTATGAATCTTACAACTCCTTCGGGTGGTCATGAGTCATGTTGGATATTTCTATAAAAGGTCTCCCTAGTACTACTTGCGATAACTTGGGGTCTATGATTGAACTAATGGTCCTCGACAATCATGAAGTCCTTATATTATAAGTGAAGTTTCCTGTGAAGACGTGCATCCCTTTGATCCTTCCTGTGAAATTACTAACTCCTCTATTTGTATTTTCCTTAGGATCAAGTTTTCTCCTCATGATCCAATTGTAAATCATTTGGGTCATGATATTAAGGGGAGAGTTAAGGTCAATGTAAGCTTTTTCGATATGTACGTGTCCAATATTGCATGGTATCTTAAGGTTGTAGGGGCATCCTTTCGTGATGATATGGTTCCTTAGAAATATTAAAGGCATTGAGCCATCAATAGGTACCCTTTGTAGGTTAGTCATCTTAGTTGGGAATGTGTCGAAGTTACTCCATACCGGTTCTTCCGTTGTTACCCCTTCACCTTTATTGGGACCCTCATTTTGGGGTTCATCATCATCTCGTATGATCTCGATGAACATTACCTCTCCATCATCCTCCTTAGAGTAGACGAATTTCGTATTGGGGGATTGGGGAACCAACCCGAGCGATTCAAGCATCAAATTTAGCTTCCGTACCTATTCTATGGCGATAGAAGCTAATGGATCAGGTTGTGGGTATGGGTTAGAGTTGGTGTCTCTGGGGTTGTCTTCTTTTTGCTCGACTTCTAGCTCATTAACTTGGGATTCATCGGGCTGCTTGGGGTGGATTGTGATGGCGTTGATTGAACTATGGATTTGTGTTGAGCATTGCGGGTCCATTATTAGGTAAGAATGAGCAGACAAAACTAGATAGGTCACCAGTTTCAGGTTCTTAACCGTATCACTAGGTAGTGTGCTCGTTATTCGATCGGTGATGGCCTTCAACAATGTATCTATTTTGTTGGTCATCTCGCCTTGTTATCGTTTGAAATCGACATCAAACTTGGACAGACTAGCGTCTTGAGATGCCATGAACTCGAAAACTAGTCCTTCTATATGTGATTGGTTGTTAAAGTTTTGAGGACGGTTGTTAAAGGGACGGTTTGGGATCGAACTGTTGGGTTAGAACCGGTTAGGTAGTTTTAAAAAATTATTTTAAGAGTTTTGAGGTTGTTTCCACCTAAGGTTCGGGTGGCTTCTCCATGACGGATTATAGGTGTCACCAAGATTATTTTGCTCTGGCTTAAAGGTATACCACTTACCTCCCAATTCATCGGTACGCGAGGATGCGTACTCAACACGGCTTGATTGGGGTTTTCCATGCCTATTTTGAGTGTCATGGGGATCATTGCAGATTTTACACGGGGTAGTGATTTTGTTTACTTAAGTAGGTTGTGTCGGAGCAAGATGAGCTTCCATCAAGCGTTAGACTTAATTTTCGAGCTTGATTAGACGGCGGTTGGATGTACTTTGGACATCTTAAGGCAAAGTAATTGCCATTGGACCGGCTTAGCAAATAATCCCTTGGGTCGATTTTTTTTTTTGTTCACTTTGTTTGTATAGAGGGCGATGTCCTCTAATATTGTCCAGGATTCTTCGGGGTTGAGGTCACGAAGCTTACCACCGGCCAATTGGTCAATGGTTCGTCTTGTGACGGGATTGATATGGTCATAAATTTTTTGACTTGGAGCCAAAGGTATATGCCATGATAAGAGACTTTTTGGAGTAAGTCCTTAAAACGAGTCCAGCTTTAGATAGAGATTCTCCATGTTGTTTGTTGGAACATCTGGATATCATTGCGGAGTTTTGCCGGTCTTCCCGGTGAAAGAATTGAGCACAGGGATTCGAGGTAGTTAAGATCCTCTATGTGGGATGGATCTGCTGGGTTGGCGTTCAAGCAATTGCTAGCTTGGTCGCATAGGGAAAAATTGAAATAACGCACCGCGCGTTCTTTCCTTCATTTTCACGTCATGGTCAAGTGAGTCTCCAAGTTAAGGGAAATCCTTGAGGTATTGGTTTGGCATCCTCAGAACGAAGTCCATGGAATGAGCATCGGTTTTGCACAACTGGTTGGCGTCGGATCAAAAGAGGTTACCACGTTGGTTCCTGCGGGGGTGCTCGATGGTATTCCCTATTAGCCCTCATGGCTTGGTTTGGAGTAATCTATAGATACGGTTAGGATTATCGTTCCTAGGGTGGTGCAAGAATGGGTTTACGAAACAGATAACAACGAAGTAAAAAAAAGGGGAAAACTAACCCCTAAAAGGAAAAAAATAAAAAAAAAAAGGGGCTAATATGGGAATTTAAAATCTTACTTGAAAGGTTGTATGCAAGTTGACTAGCTAAACTATGATCAATACCTAATATTCCCCAGGCGGCGCGTAAAACATTGATGTGCGTCGTCGTAGGCTTCTACTCGAGAAGTTTACAATCTCCCTAGGCAGTGCCACCTAATCTGTTGTTGTGTTGTATAGGCAAGCTCAGGGTTGTTTATAGTTCACTCTGGAATAGGTTGGGAAGGCTTGACCACAGTCTAACAGAATTCTAAGGGTTGAGAGAAGATTATTTTTGTATTTTTATATTTTATGGAAAGCAAGTAAATCATATAATTGGAGAGAGGTTTGGTTTTAGCTGTTTAAACTAAATATTAACTAAGCTACTGGTGATAACAATAAGATAAAAGACTGTGTTTATTTAATCATGTATTACTCCCTAGATTGCTTCTCCTAGTGTTGTTGCCTTGTCACACTTGTGATGATCTGTGTAACTATTTCCTAAAGCATGAACGAATTACACGAACCCGCCGTCTACTTAGTATGCCGCTAGAGCAACACACATGCAAGGTAGTATGAAGACTATTACACGGCCCCTAGGAGTACACTAAGTGCATGTGAAATATATTAAGAGTGGATCAACCATATTAGGGGGCAAGGTAGTATGAAGACTATTACCCGATGGTATCCTTTCTACACAATCATGTTTCCCTAGACATATCAACAGCGATGCAGACAAAAGCTGGTTTTCTAAGACCTAACGTGCACATCTATCACAAGAAGCAACACCACTAAGATCTACATTCTAGGTTTCATACAATCATAAATAAACACAATAGGAGGTTTAGCCAAGCATGTTAAAGATAAAGCAAGAACAATAAATCAAACAACACATAGACATATTGAATGATTAAGTAAACCTTACTTGATTAAAACATGAATTGGAAGAGGTACAATAGGGTTTTTAGGCCCTAAAATCGTCTCCTACAGCTGCTAAACGAACTAGGGTTCGTACCCTCTTTTTATTCTAAAGTTACACACTCAAAACCCTAAATTCGGGTTTGTATATATAGGAAAAACACTGTGACGGCGTCGCGTTTTAATCGTGATGCCGTCATGAATAGAATATTCTAGATATTGGGCTGGGTCGTGTACTGTGACGCAGTCTTGAGATATGGTGATGCCGTCTTGATCTTCATGGTGACGGTGTCACATTATATTTGTGACGCCGTCTCCAGCCACTAAAGAGACATTCTTGATGGATGTTGGTGTAGGTTCGCAGTCTTGTCTGTTTCTTCTCTAAATGAGCCCAAGTCACGTGTAATTCTTCCAAATGTCTTCCAAATGCGAAATACCTGAAAAGGAATGATTAAGTACCTATTTTGGGCATAAATGCACAATTTTAGGGGTTAAACGACCCCGAAAAAGTGTATAAATGACACCTCATCACAAGCCAAGTTCTAAAGTCTACAACATCACTAGCACACTCATATTTTTGTAGAATTTAGGGTAAACATTTGAAAACAGATAAGGCTGAATCCTCACAATATCTAATAAGAGTTATGTGTGCAGGTTATGCAACTAGCAATTTCACAAAAGTTTGCTTGAAATTTTTTTAAATTTGAGCATAATTTAGATTTTATGTGAAAATAGAAATTGTAACGTTTAATTTCCTATCCCCCACTTAAGTTATACAAGCGTCCCTCGTTGTTATAGATAAAACATTACTCTCTCTCTCGCTCGGAAATAAAAGATTAGAACGAGAAAAATACTCCTCTGATGTTTTGCTCGGTAGATTCTCCAAGTTGAGTTTATAAGAAGACACTGTGTATTGTAAATGCGTCTGGATACCAACATGACTACAACACACATAGGATTCCAGATGATCGATACTTCACAAATATCTTTGGTCAAACTTTCTTTTCTAGCGAGGTCCTGTGCAAAATATTGGAAAAACATGCAAAATCCTATCTCGGGTATCCTACGGTTAATAAATTTAAAAGCATATATATGTACAAGCAATCAATACGCCATATCCAGTAACTGGGATACACCGTATAGAAAGTCTTGTAAAAAGTATCAACACGAGTCTGTATGCCAAATACGCCGTATCATGTGCATGAATACGCCGTATAGACAGATCTGACAATAAAGTTTTAAATGCAAAAAAATAAAGGGCTGATAACGTCCAGTCATTTAATACGCCGTATGGTATGGAGCGGATATGCCGTATTGATGTTTGGGAAGACAAACTCGATAAAAATAAATAACTGTCCGGGTTGTCTCCCGAGAAGCACTTTTCTTTTAGCTAGTCTTTATGTTAGACTTTTTCTTCAAATTTCTTACAATGGCTATCGTTACCTATCCACCCCTTCGTCCAACCTACGAATGATTTCTTTGGTACGTGCGGATGCTCTTATATTTGTACTCGTCAAACATCCATGTTATTCATTTCTTTTATAGAACATACTCTTGTCTTTACCGAATGAATAATTGATCTTCTCTAATCTTCTTTATTATTGAAAATCGGTGTTTCTGGTGAGGGTTATCAAATATTTTTCATCTTTCTTCATTTTACGTTGTCTCTTTTTCTTTCTTCATGATCATGGATGGTATTCTCATAGCCGTCCTATCTTCTCCAACCTTCATTATGTGATTCATCATCGTCAATTATTCCTACCATGATGGCTTTATTTTTTAAAGCTTCGTCCTTAAGTTTGCCATTCTTCAATGCTTTAGACCATTCTAAATCTTGGTAACGGAGTGTGTTCCCAACTAGGTATGCTCCAGGTGAAGAACAATCAAATAACATACATGGAAAGAGGAAGAGAGGTGGTTTGAGAGAGAGTGGTTGGATGAACATTTTAGAGAGAGAAAGAAACATAAAAGAAAGCTTGTATTAAGTGTGTGAAATAATGAACCCAACACCCTTTCCATAGCATGGAAAGGGTATTTATACCTCCTATGGCCGGTTTGGGCCTTGGCTTGCATGGGATTTCCATGGGCCTTGGGCTAACTAGCCTAGTAAGTTTCCAAAAATAAATAAAGGAGCTAACTAACGATATATATGGAAGTGATTGACACTTTTGTGTTCCAAAGAATCTCCCCCTAAGGGAGGTCACTCCATTTCACAAAAACTTAAACCTAGCATACTATGCTTTAAACTTTTAGGGTCTTGAGATACGTATGTCTTTAACTACATCATTAACTTGTGAATTGAGTAGTGATCATTTATTTAGGCTTGAGCTTGTTCCATTGACTTATATGTAACTATGTGATCTTGAGCTTCTTGAGATCATCAACCAAGCATAACTCCTTTCTTTTCATATTGTAAACTTTGTCATCTTGTGAACTTGTGACTTCTGGACCGACATTTTATACACCCCACAAATTTTACATTGCAGAGGAACCAAATAGTTTGGGTGTGAAGTCATAGCATCAACGACATAAGAATTTTAATGAACAGATCAAAAGTAGACGTTTAAAGCATAACTTTTGTCCGCATTCATGTAAGATCAGAGTCAGAAAACTTTGTCCACAAGATCGTCAACATACTAATCATCATAACATAGTTTTTAACTCCATAACCACAAAGTTGTTTTCAATTGAATGGAACCAAAACAGTTAAGTCAAAAAATTTCAAGCTAAAAATCCATTCGCCCTCCATGCCATCAACCCTGATTACCTGAGATAAAATATGCAATAAGTCACGAAAAACGTTGAGTGAATCATAGGAGTTTATTTGAATAAAGAGGTGAAACACATGTATTTTTAATCATCAAAAAGAACTTGTGATCCAAACAAGTTTTAATCACTAATACATTTGCTATGCCACTTGAATCTGTAACCAACATATTATTAATATGTATACACATGCCCGCAACTAGGTAATATTTGCAATATACCTAAAGAAATTCTCAAAACAAATGTCTTTAGGGAGTGATCGCGCATGGATGTCACAATACCTCCAGTCAGGGCAGTCACGTACCCATTAGATCTATGTATGTACTAGGCGCTCACCCATCAATAGGTAATTAACGAGCATGATAATTAGGGGCCTTTCTGTAATAGGTTTCTCTATGCAATTAGTTCACAATCGAGTCCAGCAACAAAATCACTGTGTTCAATTATTAAATAATAACATGTTCTCCCTCGCGGGGTTTAAAAAAAAATTTATAAGTAGAAAGGCGAGGCTATGAACTCACCAAGAGAACAATTAGATCAGAAGTATGATGAGTCTCGAACGAGCGGGAAGTACTCCTAAGCACCTTCTAAAATACGTGATGCGACTTAGTACGTAGAAAGTAACAATACGTAAAAATTAAACAAAGTGATCATGAGATGTGTTTCTGAGATAAGCATGGCCATTCACTAGACTTCCCAATTCCTTTTTACTCTAAAATGACTTTGTGATCTGGTACTTATTGGTAAATGCACCTATACTAAGTTTTGGCCTTTTAATTTTTATTTTATCAAAGTGTACCATCGTTTTTAAATATTTTGATGGGCTAGACGTTAAAATTCTAAGTTTATGATTTTGTCTCGACTCATGGACTCTTTCTCCTGGTTCATAAGTTTTTCTAAATTGACGGATTTCCACTCCTGGATATATCTTTGTGTATGTTTCCAAATAATGTAAGAATCAAATCTACAAGTTTCTAAAACTATGTGAAAAGGAGTTTTACACATGGTTACCCAAAACAGAAAGTTTCCAAAATTTTTACCCTTTACGGAAATGGCCATAATTCCTAAACCATGATAGCAATGAAGGTGAGGCCAAATTCTATAGCTTCCTTAAGATGTCTACCACTGACCCAATCTTTAAAACTTAACTTTTTATTGCAAACAACCTGGGAGTTTATCGTTTTTACTATAGGTCCAGATTGACTATTTTACTTATCTTTGAAACACCCCAATATCTCCCTCAATACAAGAGTTGGTTGGGCTACCCCCTATACTATTCCATGATGCAAGACATATAATCCAGACATGTTTATTTTTAATCATAAGGCCTCCAAGCCAAAATATTTATGCTATAACACGTTTTTTGCTTCTAATTTCAAACTATAGTCCCAATTATTTATCTAAACCCACCATACATCAATCCTACTCTAAACCAATCACATGCAATGCCCTTAACCAAGGATCTTAAACATTAACTCATAATCATTGTAAACATGCATTTCCAGAATTAAACATCCATTTTCATGGATAAAAAGTAAAAGAAAAATCAAAGATCAAGAAGTAACCTTACTAGAAAATAATTTAAACAAGAAAATCAAACCAACAACACACCTTATTGATTGTTGGCTGAATTTCGGACAAAGAACAACTCAGATACCCTTAAATCCTTGTTCTAAACACCCGCAAGAACACTTACAATCAAGTATTTAAGTCAACCAAATAACCCAACATACTTTAGCCCTCAAACTTCATGACATGGAGGTGAAGTTGGAGTTTTTTTAGGACCTAACAAAAATTTTCCTTCCTTAAAACCTGTTCTCTTGGAGTTATAGATGAGTTTTGTGGTGGTTTATGGTGGATTTCGGAGGAATGGAGGAGGAGGAGAAGGAGAGAGGTGAAGATAGGTGGTTTGATAAAAAATGCATGTATGGGAAGAAGTGAAGTATTGAGTAGGTTTTTATGGAAAATAGGGAAATGTGTTGTGTGTCGGTTGGGTTAAAAATCAGCTAGGGGAGGGAATAAAAGGGTTTATATATATTATATTTTTATATATATATTTATAGTATATATGATATATATATATATAATATTTATATATTATATATATATATATGTTTATGTTTGATTTGTGATAATGTGTATGATTAATTAAAGTGTGGTGATAAAGTTAGTTAAATAAAAAGGTAAGGTTTATGGTAAAACACGAGTGTTAAAGCAAGAAATTTACGTAAAGCGAAACACAACGGGAAAATAACCATGATGTATTTATAATAATCGGGAAGTATTATGAGAATATAAACCACTTAAGCACGCTAAGACGGAATAGATTCCTAATACGGATCCTTCAAGCTAAGAACGGGAAATTCGTATTAATCGGTAAACGTAAAATTTATGATGGATAAAATAAAAATAGAAATAAAGTTCAGAATAAATAGTGACCTTAAATACGGAATGTTACATCCTCCCCTCCTTATAGGAGCGCCGTCTTGGTGCTCGATTCCTCTTTCTTGTCTTCTGATTACTCGAGAAAAGATGAGGGTAATTTCTTTTGAAGAAATCTTCTCGTTCCCAAATGTATTCCAGACCTCGCCTTGAATTCCATCGATCTTTGACAATGGGAATTCGACTTTGCTTGAGCTGCTTCACTTCACGGTCTATGATTTCTACTGGTTCTTCAATAAAGTGCAATTTGTCGTTAAGTTGGATATGTTCTTTTTTTTTTTTTTTTTATTATTATATTTTTCTTCCTCATGTGGTTAACAAGTTTTCATCGCCATACATTCTTGAGATTCGAAACATGTGGTGCTATGAATTCACGGAGTTTATCTTAGAAGCTTTAGCTTGTATGTCTCGGACCAATTCTTGCTATGATTTTGCAATGGCCATAATACCGTGGACTCAACGTACCACGTTTCCCAAAGCGAATTACGCCCTTCCATGGCGATACCTTTAACATGACCATATCACCCACTTGAAATTCCATTGGTTTGAAAAGCCCTAATTTTTAATGAGTAATTTTAAACTAATTTAAGTAATTAAACTAAAAACCTAATTTATTATTTATAAAAACTATTTTTATTAAGCTTAACCAATTTAACCAAAACACATGGGTTAAAAGTGACAAAACAGAAAGATAAGGGTAGGCGGGGAAATTTAGGTTTATATAAAAAACACAAAGTTTGATCAATTGACAGAAGCAGTCCCTTAACCTAGGGACTTAACAGACTAAACTATTAAACTAACGAAGGACTAACTATGCAATTAACTAAGGACTAACTGCGTAACTAACAAGGACTAACTATGCAAAACAGAAACTTTAAAGAAAGACAGAATTTACCCCTGAACTCCCTAACTTCTAACACTCAGCATCCCTATAAAACAGCTTATTAACTTTTTAAGAGGCTAAAACTTAACTCTATCTTATTTGAAATAAGCTGAATAAGCTTATTAGCTTATAAGCTTTAGCAACTCAATAATCTACCTCTCAAAACAAAGTAAACAAAGCAAAGTCAAGTCACTTGACAGATTCTTAATCAAACTATTTATCAAATCCAAACAGCTTATTCAACTCCTATGCAACAGATTACTAGTTCAAATAATCAACAGCTTATCAAGAAAACAGAAAAAGGACAAATGTAAAACCTAAATAAGGTGTACCTTGGCTTTCCAGCATGAACAGGAAAGCTTAACAGCTTATTATGAGCTTATGGCTTATTCACATAAGCTCAAAGTCAAAAACAACATCAATCCTAATCTAACCTAATGCTGACCCTCAGCTCTAAAACCCTTGATACCATAGCAGCCATCCAATTCCAATAGGTATCAAGCCTTGATCGAATGAACACAATAACAAACTCAAACACAAATATTTTTTTGACAGAATTTAAATGAGACACAAATTAATATGAAATAATACTTTTATTAAATCTGAAATAAAGGTTCTTACAATACGAAATAAAATAACATGAAATCGAAATTACATAAAAAATAAACTACTACAAAATAAACTCAAAAAATTCACCACTAATAAGCTGGAATGAGGGGGTATTTATACCCGAAGCTTGAGCTCATCCTCCATCTTCTAGACCCTTCTTCATCTTATCTCAGCCCTTCAATCATTCTCTCTCCTTGATCTTGTATCTCAATCGTTCGATTGAGGCATGTGTGCACCCGGATCATTGACGTGGACATATGTGTGTTAGTTATGTGAGTGTAAACACTCACACACGTCACATCACCCAATCATTTCTTCTTATTTTGCCAGGGTGGATTGGGTTGGGGGTTTAATTGATAGTGATAGATGGGTTAAGGGTTGTGAGAGGAGTGTTTACCCCATGGTTAATTTAGATGGGGGTGAGTGATTATAAACTAGGGTTCATTGTTCTTGAGTGTGTTCGTGTGTGTGTGAGTGAGTTTAATCTCATTTGGGGGAAATAAGGTGAATAGTAACTGTAAATGGGGTTATAAGTTTAACCGGGTAGGTCGGGTTAGGGTTCGGGTTAAGATTGGGTAATTGGGTTGGGGGTAATGATATGATTGGCTGAAAGGGGGTAAAGTGGGTAGTTTGACCCGGACTTTGACCCGCGCCCTTTTGCATCTTTAGGAAATTACACATTCGGCCCTTGTGTTTGGTTAAGACTTTTTCAGGATATAAATAACTTTGGGTAAATTGCATATTCAGCCCTTGTGTTTATAAAACAATGGAGTTGGGCTTTGGTTGACTGTGGAAGGCTGAGGCATGATCTCTCTGGCTTCGGCTTTGATTTCTTTAGCTTCTTGATCACTCATCCGTTCTCGTGTCCGTTTTTGACTGTTTTCTTGCGATCTTTGACATATCTTTCCTTGACTAATCTGAACAATTCTTCTACATCCAATCTATCAAAGTCTTCAAGCATTTCACTCAGTACCTTATAATTCTTTGAACTTCCATCTCCTCTGAATACTTGATAGTACATGAAAGTCTCTGTCAAAACACATGTCTTCCAATCCACAATAGGAAACTTTGTAGATATAGATTCAATCTCTATAGGAGCCTCTTCTCTTGGTACTATATCCAAAAATCCTTTGAGTTCATCTTTCTCAGCATCTTCTTCTAGCTTTTGTCTCTTCCTTGTGGTTTTTCTAGGAATGGACTTCTTTCTCTTTGCTCCAGGTTCTTTAACAGCCTCTTTCAACTCTTCTTGTGTATCAATCTCTTCCTCCACAACCTTTTCAGGAGACTTTTCTTTTGTAGGAGACTGTTGCTTTTCACTTCCATGTTCTGCATCCATAGGCTCAATATTTTGATTAAAATCCCATACCTTTTCAAAGATTGGCCTAATGTCATTGTAGGACATTCCCTTGAAGTCCCTGATCTTGTAGTTCCCTTGATTCTTCAAATATTTGATCATGTTTCTTCTTGCTTGGGCAACTGTCTTTGGCTTCATTTTTTGAGTATGATATCTGATGACTGAAGGGTCATTCCAATCTATCTTCTTAGCAGTCTTGGCTTCATCCATAGCTCTTTTCCTTTCTTCTTCATCCCACTGTCTAGCAATCTCTTCATCTCTAGCAATTTGAGCTCTTTGTTCCTCATTCATTTGCTCTTCAAGTCTGATTGCTTCAGCATAACTTAACCTTTCTTGTTCAAGGTCCTTCTTAGATTTCTTCTTAGGCTCTTCCTCTATCATTATGGCTTTTCCCTTATCTTGTCTTGACCTTTTCTCTGCACTCCTTCTTGTATAGGTAACAGTTCCTCCAGCAGTACTAAGGTTTACCTCAGCAGTACTAACTCTTGGAACTTCTTCACTAGCAGTACCTTGCTTTGCACCAGCAGTACTAACTTCATCACTTGCTTTCTCACTGCCCTCTTGATCTTGAATGACCTCAGTTGGAGTCACTTCTTGAATGAATATTTCAGTGTCAGTACTTGCTTTTTCTTGAACCTCTTCATCAGATAACTTCCTCCCCTGTTTGGAAGAATCATCTTCAAAGGCTTCATCTTCTGAAAGAACAACCCTAGCTTGTCTCCTTGCTTTCCCAATCTTTATCTGAGACTCTAGCTTCTTGACCCTGAGAATAAGCTTAGTATAAGCAGAACTATAGGTTTTCTTTGTCTTCATCAAGTCAGCCTCCAAAACTCCAATCCTGTCAGAAAGTGTTGTAACTAAATTCATCAATTCTTGAAGTTTCAAACTACCCTCATCACTTCCATGTGAGTGAACAACATGGAGAGGTGAGTCATGGGGTGTAGGAAGATGGTGTTCTATTCCAGGTTGAGTTGGTGATGGTTGTGTGGGTGAGGGTTGAGTAGGTGAGGGTTGAGTAGGTGATGGTTGTGTAGGTGAGGGTTGAGTAGGTGATGGTGTATGAGCAGGGGTAGGTTCAGGTGAAGGTGAAGGTGTAGGGGAAGGTGAAGATGTGATTCTGGAAGGTGAAGTTGAGGGTTCATTAACATCTAACATATTGGGGAATAAATCAACCTCTTGGCCTGAAAATCCCTTGGTAGACCTCTTCATATTATTAAACACTTTCATACTAAGAGATGGAATAGGATATATTCTTGTGTGTTGTTGAAGGTGGTGTCTCTGCATATCTAGGCATAACTAAATGAACCTAGGGTACATTAAAAATTTATGGGGACTAGAGATATTAGACACCATGTGCTCAAAGATCATCCTAGAAAAATTAAACTTCCTATTGGTGGCTAAACATATAATAGCAGCTGCAATATTAATACTAAACTGCTCCCAGGCAGTCTTCTTTGGGCTTAGGCATTGAAGAATATTATGAATAAGAAACCTCCATTGAGGTGAAAAGGCACCTTTTTGAAAGGTTAACTTATCTGAGCCAGTGTGATATCCCATAAGCGCCAATTGCTCAAAGATCTCTATAGTTGGAATAGAAGTAATACCATCTTGATCAGCCAACTTGAGATGTCGCCGTAAAGAACCTTCGGTGATAGACAGTGAGTGACCATCAATAGTAGCATTTATCTTGACGTCTCCATTTTCAGTAGTAGAAGCCTTAGCAGACCTCTAAAATTGTTTGATAAAGGAGACACATACCTCTGGCTTCTTGGTGAGTGCATATCAAATGTAACTTTGATTGAGAAAATCTATTATCTGATGAAACCCTGCACTTCCTGTAGATTTTTCCAAAAATGCTACCATGTTATGCTTGTCACAAAAATCCAAACTTGCCATGAGTATAACTGTGAGTAATAGAGTGGAATATGATCGTGTATGTAAGTATGATGGCTGGAGAAAGGTAATTGCAATTTAATAGAGAAAATAGAGAGATATCAATTGACCAATATAAAGAAATTTGAAGTTATCGTGAATAAATCATTTGAATTTATAGTAGATACACGAAAGTCCAAATGGTCAAACCCCTATTCCATAGGAATTTGGCGGAAATATCTCAACGGATAGGCAACACATGTTTGGTCATTCTTAAATCTTTTTAAAGGCAAATCTCTTACAAGATTTTCTTTGACAAGTTTATTAATATTTTTAAAATTGACATGACCAAGCCTCCTATGCCATAACATTGATTCCTCAGATGTAGCCTTTGCAACTAGACAAGTTAAACCATCTTTAGGAACTATGTTTTTCATATCAAAATTGTACATGTTATTCTGTCTAGGAATTTTAAGGAGTATCTGATTTTCATCAGGCAGCTTAAAATTTAGAGATAGAACAAGACATTCAGAGTCAGTAAAAAGAATACAGTTCTTTTTGTCACACATTTGTGAGACACTAAAAAGGTTAAACTTTAACTCTTTGACAAAGTATACATTTTCAAAATCAAGTTTATCTGTTTTAATAGTACCTTTGCCTGTAATTCTTCCTCCATTTGCTCCTCCACCAAAAGTAACATAACCTCCATCAAATTCTTTGAAATCTGAAAGATGAGCTATGTTTCCAGACATGTGCCTTGAGCATCCACTATCCACAAATCCTTTTTCATTTAATTGGGAATTGCTCTGCACACAAAAACTTATGAAGTTAGTTATCTTTGGGGACCCAAGCCATTACTGACTTGGATCTGCCTCGTGCATCAATATAATTATATTTGTTAAAGGTTAATGATGCACCATTGGGTTTGATAGGTCTTGATATTTGCTTAATTGTATACTAATTTACCCGGGATTTTGCCTAATAAAAGCCAAGAAAATGCCAAAAGAATAGAAAATGTGTGCTTTTGTGTCTAATTGTGCAGGAAAGGATTAAAAAGACAAAAAGAAGCAAAAACGATCAAAAACCGACAAGGAACGAAAGAGACAAGAACAAGAGTGAAGAAACAGCCAAAGATCAAAGCCGGATCAACCCGACACATCAAGAATGAAAGTCAAAGGTCAAAATAATGAAGCCAGGGACCAATTATGACAAGTTCTTAAAGTTTCAAAGGCTATTTTAGAAGATTGAAGTTCAAGGACTGAAATTGCAAAATGAGGAAAGTTGTTTATAAAGAAAGAAAATGGAATCAACAAACACAAGGGCTGAAAGTGCAATTTCCAATTCCTGTTTATAACTACAAAAGGGCGGGACATAAGACAAGGACCAATTGTGTTAATATTCCAAAGATTCAAACAAACAGCCCCGCTTAACTCGCTAACCCCCAACAGCCTCCAACAGAATTTCCCGCCTAAAACCCTCACAAACCCAAATCGCAAATTACCCACCCCCGCTCCTTTTCTCTTATAAATTGCGTTTATACTCTCTCCCCAATCAACAACCAACACGTGTAATCACATGATTGGCCAAACCACCTCACTAAACTCATCAAACGGCCAAAAATGATGTAAAGAGGATCAACGGCTGAGATTAAATGGAAGCTTCACGAATTCTTCACTCTCCTTCTCCTATCCTCTATAAATAGAAGAGAAATAGCTCATTTTGAGAAGTTAGTTTTTAGTTTTTCAGTTTTTAATGTTTTTTTTTACCTTTTAAGCAATTTTTTTAAGCATTTTTCAAATTCAGTTTAAAGCTCTTGTACCTTTGTTTCTTTCAGCTTGTACATCTTCAATTGAGCATTAATAATTCAATTCTCAAATTTCCTTAAGCTTCGATTTCCATTTCAAGTAAATTTTACCTCATAAGCTCTTAATAAGCTCTTTTGAGCTTATTCATGTTAATAAGCTCAAATTCATTTAGAATTCTGTCCTTAATGATTCATTTACTTTTTACAATCAATTTACATTCAATCATGTCCATTTAAGTTCATTTGATTCAAGTTTGAAGGTTCAAAGAAGAAATAAGCTAGTTAAAGCTTATTTAGCTTTTTGCTGAGGTCTAGAGGCAAGGTGCCATTAGGTTTCAAGTTTTTAAGCCACTCACTCAGATAGAGTGGCTTAGGTCTAAGACTTCTACATTTCAGGTTTAATCATTTTTAAATTCATTTTAGTTTTAATCTAGCTTATTCTCTTTAGCTTATTATTATGTACTTGAATGCTTAATTCTGTCTAAATTTGTTTACATGTCCTAGAAATACAATTTCCTTTAAGCAATAATAGTTAGGATTCATTAGTTTCCTTTTTAATAAAATCTGTCATAACAATTAGTGTTAAGCTAGGAGAGAAAGTGCTTATTTCTCATTCATAAGCTAGGTGTTTTAGAGCTTAATTAGCTTAAGTAGAAGAGAATAAGGATGAGTAGATATAAGGTTTAGGCAATTTTAATGTTAAAATAGATTTTAGTTCATTATAAGTTTGACAGCCTCATTTTAAGGAGTGTTTGGATTTAGTGAGATTGACTTGTTGAGAGCCATGTTTGCTTGAATTTCTTCCTCTGCCATGTCACTCCAATCAAATCCAGCACCATCTATAGCACACATTGCCTTTTCAGAAGCATCTTCAATCCTTACTGCCTTTGATGAGCTACCTTGATTCCAATTTCTGTTGTCTTTACTCCTTGGTGCTCTGCATTCTTTGGCAAAATGTCCCATTTTATAACAGTTGAAACATTCTACTTTTAATTTATCATAACCAGCAGTACTGCTTCCATCAATGATGATCTTCCTTCCAGTTCTTTGATAGAACTTTCTTGCCCTCATGCTTAGTAGTGCCATATTCCACTTTAGATCCATTTCTTCCAAATCATCATCATGAAGTTGCTCAAGATCTTCATGAACTAGTTGAGACCCTTGTGGTTGTGTTGACAGAAAGGCATAAACTGTGGCATCACTAAAACTAGCAGTACTAGTTTCAGTACTGGCAGTATTAACCTTGGAGGTACCAGTACTAACTTCTGGATTAACAGTATTAATATTATTAATACTGCTTGCACCTGAAGTGGTTAAAAATGCCAAGTTCTTTTCATCATTGATAGCACCAGTAGATCTCTTAACCTTTTGTTCAACAATTTTAAAATTGTTGTACAAATCATCCAAACCCATAGTATCAAAGTCGGGTTTGTTCATCCAGACTACCACATGTGTATCCCATTCAGAAGGTAAGCTCCTCAAAAATTTAACATTTAGATCTTCTGGAGGAGTAACTACACCCAGAATTGCCAATCTACTAACAAGCTTTTGAAGCCTGTTAAAAATAGAATCAAGTGATTCTGAGCTTGAAGCATTGAAGTTTTCATACTGTTGCTTCAGCAAGGCCTTCTGAGTCCTCTTTGTTGCTTCATTCCCTCCAAATCTAGCTTTAATGGCAGCAAACATTGATTGAGCATCAACATACTGGTTAAAGGTAAGTTGATGTTCATTGGGTAGTTTACCTATCTCATGAAGAACCAAAAGAGTTTTCTATAAGCCATAGTGATCCTGCTGGGTAGAGCAATGCAAGGAGGAAACTCCTATAGTTCAAACTGCAAAAAAATGTATGGTTCTTTATAGACTAGCCTAACGGGTTAGGGCATTGGTACAAAATGGGTCTATAGAAACAAGAAAGATGCAAGGGGAATTGTCATCAGGAAACAAAGAAGACTGTTCCCAAGGACATACTCAAGAAGAGGGCATTGACTATGATGGGGAAGTCTTTGCTCAGTGGCTAGAAATTGAGGCATAAGAAGGATTCCTGGCATTTGCTTCTTATATGGGTTTACTGTTCTACCAAATGGATGTCAAAAGGTGTTTTTTTCTTTGTTCAAATTGACGAGGAGGTGTATGTTGTCAACCTCCAGGTTTGAAGTCTTGAACATCTGATAATGTTTATAAAGTTGTGAAAGGCACTTATGACTTCATCAGCACCCAGAGCTTGGTATGACACATTTGGCCACTTATCTTTGAGCAATGGATTTCAAAGAGGACAGGATTGGATCAAACTTTATTCATCAAAAGTTAAAAGGGGTAATATATTGCATGTTCAAATATATGTAGTTGACTATCATTTTGAAATCTACCAAGAAGGAGTTTTGTGATGAGTTTGAGAAGCTTATGAAGGATAAGTTTCAGATGAGTTCTATGGGAGAACTCACCTTCTTTTTAGGATTGCAGGTCCAACAGAGAAAGAAAGGCATATTTATTAGTCAAGATAAATATGTCTATGAAATTTTGAGAAAGTTCAACTACACAGATGTGAAGTCTGCCTCCACTCCCACAGATTTGGAAAAGCCCTTGGTTAAAGATGCAGATGTTGATGATGTTGATGAACATCTTTATAGATCATGGATGGATCTTTGATGTATCTTTACAAACATCTAGACCAGATATCGCATGTATTTAGATGTGCCTGTGCAGGTTATTAGGTTTTCCAAAAAACTTCCCATTTCTTAGCTGTCAAAAAGAATCTTTGTTACCTTAAAGGATAACCATCTCTAGGTCTGTGGTATTCTAAGATTCTCATTGGAGTTAGTTGCTTACACTGATAGTGACTATGCTGGAGCTACACTTGATAGGAAGTCAACCACTGGAGGTTGTCAATTTTTGGGAAATAGGTTAATTTCTTGGCAATGCAAGAAACAAACTGTAGTTGCCACTTCTACAACTGAAGCTGAATATGTGGCTACTGCAAGTTGCTATGGACAGGTTCTCTGGATCCAAAACCAATTGCTAGATTATGGGACATTATTTTTTTGGCCAATTAGAACTTATTCCTCTTTTACAATTTTATGAACACTGTTATTTACATTGACAATACCAGTACTATCTGTATTATAGAAAATCCTGTTCAACACTCTAAAACAAAACATATAGAGATTAGGCATCACTTTATAAGAGATTGCAATGCTAAAAAGTTGATTCAAATGGCTAAAATTGACACTCAACTTAATGTAGCAGATCTTCTTACAAAAGGTTTTGATGCTGGTAGATTTCAATACTTGGTCTTCTTCCGGGGGGGGTGGGAAAGTTATTGGAATGCTCAATCCTAAGGCCCAAATCTCTTGTTTGTTTTGTAAAGTTTGTTAAATGTTAGTACTGTTAAGTTTTTGTAAATTAATACTGCTAGTTCTAATTAGTACTGCTAGTTATATTTAAAACTGTTTGTTAAAACTGTTACTTATAGTTAGTACTGCTGGTTATTTCTATGTATCTATGTTAATCCTGTTAGTAACACTTACACAAGAAACATGTTTAGATTATGTTTTTCTTGGTTTTAAGCTAACTTTTTCAGGATAAACAATGAAGTGTGAAATTTGTTACTCCATAATGTATTATTTGCGGGGAGGCAAAATGTTGGTTGTTCTTCAAGTGTTGGTTGTGACACCACAAAAAAAATGGTCATCAGTTCACCATGTCTAATAGACATCAAGAATTGACTAGTTAGAGCAAAAGGCTACTGGATCAAAGACTTATCAAATCCGTTGATAGTTGTTAGTTTTACTTCAAAACTATATGGTCATCAATGCACCATGTTTTTACAATGAAGCATTGGCTAGTCCAAAGCAAACGGCTATTGGTAAAGACTCTACAAATCCGTTTATAGTTGATAGTTTACTCAAAACTATATGGTTATCATTGCACCATGTTTTACTAATGAAGGCATTGGCAGTCCTAGCAAACGGCTGTTGGTAAAGGACTCCTCAAATCCGTTTATGTCTGGTAGTTTGCCAAAAACTACACTTTGTGTGAATTTGTGAGCTAAAACAAAAGAGAGAATTGGTGAGCTCAAATACAGAAAGAGAGTTGGTAAAAAAAAGAAGACAGAGGGAAAATGTGAGTCCAAAAGAATTGAGAGATGTATTGTGGCTAAAAAAACAGAATGAGATATTGTGTGCAGTTATTCTTTTAGTCATACAAAACCTTTCGGAGTTTTTACTGCTTTATGGGATGGAGGAAGTGATATGCTAGGCATTTTTGTTAGTACTGCTGAGGCCCAAAGTTACATACTGCTAGATGACCGTTGGTACTGTTCGGGGCCTAACTGATTCAGTAATGAATTAATAGAGCCGTTGTGATATTTCCGCCAAATATTATGGTATAGGGTTTGGACCAATTGGTCTTTCGTGCTTCTACTATATATTCAAATGATTTTTAACGATACTTCAAATTTCTTTTATTGGTCTACGAATAGCTCTCTGTTTTCTTTATTATTTCTGCAAGTAACTTTTCCTGCCTCATTCTTACTTTACTGTGCGAATCGTATCCTCTCGATTTACTCTAAAGGTTTTACTCAATGGTGCTAGTCTGGGTTTTCTGTACAAGCCACAACATGGTAGCTGGTTCTAGGTAGAAAATCTTTAACGGGCAGTGCAGTGTTTCGTAGATATAATAGATTTTTCTCATCAACGTCACATTTGCTATGAACCTCACAGAAGCTGAAAGATTTGTGGTCTCCTTTATCAAGCAATTTTGGAGATCTGTTGAGGCTTCTACTGATGAAAATGGAGACGTCAAGATAAATGCTACTATTGATGGTCACACACTGTCTATCACCGAAGGTTCTTTACGACGACATCTCAAGTTGGCTGATCAAGATGGTATTACTTCTCTTCCAACTACAGAGATCTTTGAGCAATTGGCCCTTATGGGATATCACACTGACTCAGATAAGTTAACCTTTTAAAAAGGTGCCTTTTCACCTCAATGGAGGTTTCTTATTCATAATATTCTTCATTGCCTAAGCCCAAAGAAGACTGCTTAGGAGCAGTTTAGTAGTAATATTGCAGCTGCTATTATATGTTTAGCCACCAATAGGAAGTTTAATTTTTCTAGGATGATCTTTGAGCACATGGTGTCTAATATCTCTAGTCCCCATAAGTTTTTAATGTACCCTCGGTTCATTCAGATATGCCTAGATATGCAGAGACACCAACTTCAACAACACACAAGAATATATCCTGTTTCATCCCTTAGTATGAAAGTGTTTAGTAATATGAAGAGGTCTACCAATGGATTTTCAGGCCAGGAGGTTGCTTTATTCCCCAATATGTTAGATGTTTCTGAACCCTCAACTTCACCTTCTAGAATCACATCTTCACCTTCCCCTACACCTTCACCTGACCCTACTCCTGCTCATACACCATCACCTACTCAACCCTCACCTACACAACCATCACCTACTCAACCTTCACTACCAACATCACCTACTCAACCCCTCACCACACAAAACCATCACCAACTCAACCGGAACTCGAAACACATCTTTCCTACACCCTTGACTCATGATCCTTCCATGTTGTTCATCACATGGAAGTGATGAGGGTAGTTTGAAACTTCAAGAATTAATGAATTTAGTTACAACACTTTCTGACAGGATTGAAGTTTTGGAGGCTGACTTGATAAAGACAAAGAAAACCTATAGTTCTGCTTATACTAAGCTTATTTTTAGGGTCAAGAAGCTAGAGTCTCAGATAAAGATTGGGAAAGCAAGGCGACAAGCTAGGGTTGTTCTTTCAGATGATGAAGCCTTTGAAGATAATTCTTCCAAACAAGGGAGGAAGTTATCTGATGAAGAGGTTCAAGAAAAAGCAAGTACTGACACTGAACTACTCATTCAAGAAGTGACTCTAACTGAAGTCATTCAAGATCCAGGGGCAGAGTAAGAAAGCATGTGATGAAGTTAGTACTGCTGGTGCAAAGAAAGTACTACTCGTGAAGAAGATTCAATCACGTTTGTATGCTGAGGTAAACCTTTTAGTATGCTGGAGAAGTTACTATCTTACAGAAGGAGTGCAGAGACAAGTCAAGACAAGATAAGGAAAAGCACATAATGTTAGAGGGAATAAAGATAGTTATCAATCTCCAACCCAAAGACAAGAATAAGAATTATAGAAAGATAGAAAGATCAGTTTCAAAATAGAAGAGCTAAGAAAAAATCTAAGAAAGGATCTATGGAACAAGAAAAGGTTTAAGTTATGCTGATGCAATCAGACTTGAAGAGCAAATATAAATGGGAACAAAAGAGCTCAAATTGCTAGAGATGAGGAGATTGCTAGACAGTGGGATGAAGAAGAAAGGAAAAGAGTTATGGATGAAGCTAAGTCCACTAAGAAGATTGACTGAAATGATCCTTCAGTCATCAGATATCATTCTCTAAAAATGAAGCCAAAGACAATTGCCCAAGAAGAGAAATATGATCAATATTTGAAGATCAAGGGAAACTTCAAGAACAGTGACTTCAAGGGAATGTCTATACAAAGACATTTAAGGCCAAATCTTTGGAACAGGATTAGGATTTTAATCAAAATTATGAGCCTATGGATGCAGAGCATAGAAGTGGAAAGCAAAAGTCTCCTTAAAAATCTCCTGAGAAGTCTCCTAAAAAAATGAAGTCTGCTGAAAAGATGGAAGAAGATGATGTGACTAAAGAAACTGGAGCAAATGAGAGAAGTCATTCCTAGAAAAAGCACAAGGCGATACAAAACCACTACCACCTAAAAATCACCCAAAGAAGAGAGACAAAGCTAGAAGAAGGATGTCTGAGAAGGCTGAACTCAAAAGATTTTTGGATATAGTACCAAGAGAAGAGGTTCCTATAGAGGTTGAATCTATATCTACAAAGTTTCCTATTGTGGATTGGAAGACTTATGTTTTGACAGAGACTTTCATGTATTATCAAGTATTCAGAGGAGATGGTAGCTCAAAGAATTATAAGATATTGAGTGAGATGCTTGAAGACTTTGGTAGACTGGATGTCGAAGAAACTATACAGTTTGTCAAGAATAGGTATAGTGCTTCAAGACCAGAAGGTTTTGATCTGATGCTTTGGGGGGTTACACACTTTGTTTGAGCCTGATGAAGATGATGAGATTTGGAAAGATCAACATGAATACAACCTGTTAAGCTGGAGATTATATGATTTTAGTGGTATACACATTTTGTTGATGGAGAATGGGTTAGCAATTCATATGTTGACAGAGAAGAAATATCCTTTAAGCCAAGAGATGATTTCCAAGATGCTGAAGAAGAAATTAGAGGTTGATCATGAGAGTTCACAGGCGATTGAACTTCTAAGGTTTATAAGATCTCAAATGCAGAAGTGAAAGAAATGTTTGAAAGAATCATCAGCAAAGGAAGAAAGACTAAGAATTCATTCAGAAGAAACTTGATGATTTGAAGGACAATCACAAGTTTAGGGGAGGATTGTTAGGAATAAATCTTCACAAGACTTAATACTGCCAACAGTACTAAAAGAGTTAGTACTGCCAGTACTAACTTAGTACTGCCAATGTTACTTAATACTGCTAGTAGAAGAAGTTAGTACTGCTAATGGCAAAAGTACTGCTAAATGGTCAAAGCTGATGAACTAAAGATAAGAATGGATGGAGAGCATTTCGGGATAGTTAGTTTTGAATTGTAACTGTTCCTAATAGTTAGGCAGATATATTTGTAAAGGGCTCCTTGTATTTCTATAAAAGGAGATCCCAAGTTTAGTGTAAGGTAGAACTTTTAGAGATACATTTAGAGAGAATTTGTAATAGCTTCAAGGTTTTGTAACCCCAGTACTTAAAGAGTACTCGTATTATTTATAATATTGAAGCAGTGAGTTTTGTGTTTATTGTTTGTGTGTGATCATTACTGTTTTATTCATAAATTTCTCTAGAGTATCAAAGTGTAGATTCCGCATACACTTTGGTATACATACAAAGTCTCAATCTTTGTTATTTTGGATTCTTCCAAGGTAACAAACTCTTTATATCATAAAGAATCGATCAAGGCGTGGGATCAACAGTGATTTCGGGCAAAATGATGGCATCCTCGTAACCCTCGGTGGGTGCTTCGAGCAATTGAGCCATAGTACGATTATCAGCCATCGTAACTACGGGAGGAGGTTGATTTTCAATTGGGTCTTCAAGATTAAATGGTCCAACAACAGCTGGTGGGGCCTGTTGTTGACGGTTAAGATTACGAGATTGAGAGCGAGTGCGCATGCACTAAAATATAAAAAGAAAATTTACACTATTTTTTTTGTTCTTTTTGGTTTATCAAAATGAATTCACAATTTATTTTAATAACGGACAACGAAATAAGACAACTTAATCCTAATAATCAACAAGCTTCTCGGTAACTCTTCGAAAAGAAAAACGCACAAAGGAGCGGAGGAATAGGAAAGCGCGAAGCTATTAAAAACCTTTTTCCTTTAGGGTCGTAGTTCCAAGGAACAACCCGCCTTATACCCCTCTTTGAGTTTGTTTATCTTTTAAAAGGTGAACCGTACCTCGCTAGTGACACAAAAGGTAAGTTTTTGATTCTTTGGTTCGGGAACTTATTAATGGATAATACTTCAGTTGAAAGTATTATATGTTGGTGTTCTTTTACCAACTTGATTGATTTTTATTGATAATTAAAGACAATGTTTTTATCTTTTTGGTTTTTTTTATAAAGCCAATAACTTCAAGAATGAAGGATCTTCAAAAACTAAGTTTCAAACAGTATGGATAATCGACTCACAGCCTCCCCGGCAGCGGCGCCAAAAATTGATTGTCTCTAAACTAGACCTTTTATATATATAATATATAATAAAATATATATAATAAGTATAATCTAAAAATAATCAATGAAACCGAGAAGTAGTATAGAATATTCCCGGGTCGTTTATCCCCAACGAGGCTGTGCTTGAAAATCGGTACAGTCGGAAAATTGGAGTTTGAATGAGATTAATGATTTGGGAGTTTAGAAAGCTAAATTAATCAATAATAAGCAAAAACGATTGAGAAAAACCTAAAAATTACGAAATTAAACTGAAAAACGAGAGCAGGAATCCCGAACAAGGGGTCAAAAACCTAAAATCTTAAAAATTAACCCTACAAAGAAATTTTTACTTCTAATCTACTCTAGGTGACTAAAAATGAAGAATAAAAAAGACTAGACTGAAAACGGAGTTAAAACGAGCTTAAAAATGAGAAAACAAAAAGCGGGGTCGAAACCCGTTCTTTAAAAAGTAAAATTTTGCAAAAACGACCCTACGAAAGATTTTCTATTTTTCCTAAGTGAATACTGATAAAATAAAATTTTCTAAAAAAGAAAAATATTTTTTTGATTTTTATTTAATTTATTATAATTAAAAAACAGTTTTAATAAAAATAAATGATTAAAAATAGTAAACGATTATGAAAAATTATGAAAAATTTAGGGAAAATAAGTTACACTACAAAGATCCTAAGAAAAATCTAAAATTGGAAAAACAGCTTATTAATAAGCTGTTATAACAGCTAAAAAGTGGCATGTGGGCTTTTAGGGCTAAATGGGCTTATATATTTAATTAAACAAACCTCTACCGGATGAGCAATTGTAGCACAGCGGTAGAGGTGTTGTTATAAAAGTGTTGGTTTAATTGGGTGAGGTTCCGAGTTCGAGTCTTGCTCACTGTAAAAGGAGGCGTCCTCCCTATCCCAACGCTTTTATTTCTCATTTTTTTACAACTTTTTGAAAAGACTAAAAATAAGCAACTTTAAAAAAGGAAAAAATTTTGTAACCTACAAATAAGCACGAAATAAGCTAAATTAAAGGGACAGTTAAGCTAAATTACACTAAGGCTTAAAGGGCTTAACTGTTAGGCATTTTAAGTACTAATAAGCAATCTAAAAAGGGAAATAAGCTAGCACATATACTTAACTACACCTAACAAGCATATTTGAACAAGAATAAGCAAAGATATTAAGCTAATTTAAGCTAAAAAGACAGAAAAAGCTAAAGAGCAAAAACACTTAGAAATTTTAACTAAAAATGCTAATAAGCTCAAATAAGCTTTACAAACAGCCAAATAAGCTAAATTAAGCTTAAACTAAACTAATAAGCTATACTAAACCAAAATAAGCTAAGCAGATAAGCAGACAAGCTTAAATCCAAAATGGGTCAAAACTGACCCATTTGCAGCCCTAAATAAGGACTTTTGGGCTTAAAAATAAGCCTTAAAATGGATTCTTTTGGTCTTAAAACCTCCAAACAGTCCAAGCTTGAACATCATAGAACACTTATCAACTTTCAAAATCTATTTTGAACAAACAAATAAGCTAGAAAAAGCAAATTAAAAAGGCTGTTTTTGGTACACTTAATGAAATTTGACAGAAACTAAGTTAAACTATTTAAGACTAATGAGACTTATACTAAACCTATCAAACTTACTTAAACACTTAAAAACAAGTCTAAACCAATGCTCAAAATCTTGGTTTAGACAGCTTAACCAAATAAGCCGTCTACAACAGCTTATACACCACAGTTTCAACACTTGATAGAAAAAAAACTTAAAAACAAACTTAGGAACCAAAAAACTTTTGAAAATAGCTTAAATAAGCTAAGATATAGCTTAACAAAGTTGACTCAATGACCCAAAAAGATTTTAAACCTGTTTTGACCCATTTTATCCCTTAACCCAAACACCCCCTTAAGTTTTTAAAATCCAATTTTAAAGCTTAAAAGGCTGTTTTAAGCTTAAACTTTTGAAGAGAAATGATGAATAAGCATTACCAAGCATAAATAAGCAACTAACAAACAAGATTAAGCACTTTAAATAAGCAAAATAGAATAAGCGTTTTTTTAATAGCTAAAACCTAACAGTTTTAACTCAAAACTTAACTAAATGAGCTTAAAACTTAAAAACATGCATATTAAGCCATAAATAGCATAGATAAGCAATAATAAGCACAAATAAGAAGTAAATAAGCTATGCTACAGTAATAAGCTAAAATTTGAAAAAATGAGACTTACAAATCTCTTGCTCAAAACAGGGTACAATAAGCATCTACAAGCTCTATCTTGTCAAAAAGACAAGCTAGTGAGGTCTATAAGCCCTTCCATTACTACTGCTTATCATCACAAAATCAGATGACCGGTACTTTAGGGACCGTGACTGTTTTGTGATTTTCTTTCTTTTTTTTAGAAGAATTAAGACTACAAGGGCTTTTGTATAAGCTTTGTAAGTACTTAAAGCTTATACTAGGTTTAAAGATACTCGATGTATTTAAACAACAAGGATATTTAAACACTTAAAGGAAAACTTTTACATTCCATTAAAAAAATACAATGCCCGAATTTAATTGACGAATTTTTAATGTGCTTAAAAGCTACCTCAAGATCTCAGTTTCTTAACTGCCTTGAAGGCTTACAAGTGATGCCTTTTTATACTACTTCTATCTAGGTCTTCTCTTCTTCTCTTGTGCTTTCTTTGTGAGTGAGCCAGCCGAGTGTGCTTGTTGTGTGAGGGAGAGACCATAATCAATTCTAGCTTTGAAATATTCCTTGTGCCCAATCCCAACTCTCAAACATTGATTGTTTTTTTTAGCAATAGCCTCACACGGGGATTGCCAGCTTGTAAAATTAATGACCATGTGGGTGGGAGTTTTGTGAGAGGATGTTTTGGCGGTTGTAAACAGCTGCCATGGTATTGATCGTGAAGGAAAGGGGTTCTTGTTTAATTTTGGCGGGAAAGGTTAAGAAAGATAAAACAGTGTTATCTTCTCTACTTTATTTATATATCTCGTACTAAATGTTTTAAAATTAGGGCAAGGGTGTGAGTTTGTGGTGACAAAAAAGGCAAAACTCGTCCCTCATGTGTTTATATGTTTCTTGCAATTTTCGTCCCTTGTGGTGGGGAAACTTTGGAAAGTTGACATCTTGGGCCCTTGAGAGTTATATATGATATTGCAAATGAGGTCCTTGTGATTTAACTGAGTTGGGGTAAAAGGGTTAAGGGCTTTGAATTTAGTTTGGGCCCGTTTGGTTTTGTAAAAGGGTATTTGGGGTTTTGTAGATAAGTGGGCTGACCCGGGCCCGTTGAGAAGTAAAGGCCCATTTGGTCTTCAAATGATCCCTTAATGGGCTACCCCGGCCCATTAGAATGTGAGTAAAGGCTTAGGCCATTAAAGTCTTCTTCGATTATGGCTTTGGTCTTGACTTTGACTTTTTACGCTTTTCCATTCCGTGCTCGGTTTTGTCGTTTTTGGCTTGATTTTTCGTCCTTTTCTTGGATATCCGTTTCCTGCACAAAATAAGTGAAAACATACAAATACAATGTATTTTTGGTACGTTTTTGGTCATTTAAGTCCGATTTTAATGGTGAAAGGTATGTGTAATTAAACGCATACCAGCATCAAAATCGAATATTATGGTAGAAAATGATCGATAAAGGAAAAAGTACTCGTCATGATGTTTAGATCTTGCTGGGCTTCCTTAGCATCAATGGAAAAACTTCTAACACGGACTGGTTTCGATTGTTCTTCTAATTGCCGGAGCTAAACCCCGAATGTAACGATCAATACGCTTGCTTTCCGAAGTTACCGTGTGCGACACTAGTCTAGCTAACTCATGGAATCGGGTTGTGAACTTGTCAGCATCAGCTCCAATCATAACATGATTCCAGAACTCTTCCTTCAATTCCTCGATTGCATTACCCGGACAGTGTCTTTCAATCAACAACTTCTTTAGGTCTTCCCAAAGTTGGGCTATAGCAATTGCCCGACCTTTTGTCAAAACTAGTTTGTTCCACCAAGGCGCGACTTTGCAACATACAAGTCGCGAATTTGACTTGGCTTTCTGCAGGACACTTACTAATGTAGACCACACACTCCATATCTTCCAACTATGATAGTAGGCCAACTGCTCTTTTAGTTCTAAAGAATTCCTTAGCACCACAAGACTTGAATGTCTTGTAACTGCAACCTTGCGTGTTGCATACTTAGTTTGTCCTTATCTCTCCTGCTTTAACTTAAGGTCATTAGCATTTAGTAGAGCATACCTCTTTTAACTTCTCATAAGTCAAAACGATTAACTACTCAAATTTCTAGTGAACAAATCTCGTATCTGCTCTAGGATCGTTTGGTACGGATGTACCTTGATTGGTTTCTACGATTCGTTCCTGACTTGTGCGTGTTTCTTCTCGAGGGTATGGTTTTTAAGCAAATTTTGTCCATACATTTATTTGAGTAATTACTTGACCAAAGTATAATTCGAGTAGCGTACATATATATGATGCAGCTTAAATGTAACAAAATTAACATTCATTAAAACAGAGATACGACGAATGTTTATACAGAGAAAAGAGATGAACGTTCTCACATACGTAGTTTTAATTCTCCTATAATGCTTGTTATCTAAAAATATACGTCTTCAAAAGTTTGAATTTCGTAGTAACCTCCAACGAAGTTGGGTTTTCAACGTAATTCGTGATAAAAAGGTTTTGACTAAAAAAATTATATTTCAAGTAACGCATAATAAGAAAATTGTATTTATTTATTTATTTATTTTATTTTCAATTTTTTTTGTCATAATAAGGATTTCTAAAATTTGAAGTCATAATAAGGATTTCTAAAACTTGAAGTCATAATAAAGTTTTCCAAAAATCTGAAGTCAAAGTAATCGAACACGATGATACCGATTCAAAAGAATTTTTTTTTGATGATTAAAAACATTTTTTTCCGAATGC
>BQNB010017250.1:1954-70247 GCA_026074375.1 Tanacetum coccineum
TCTAAGGCATTGAGGATATGAAATTTTTGGTTTATATGGTTTAGGTATTGAAATTTCTTTGACAGGTTTTGGAGTTTGAGATTTCAGTTGAGGTGTAGATTCCTCATCTTCATCTTCACTATCGAAGTTGATAGGGGTTTCCGAATCATTTTGTTGGTCATTTGAGTTGATAGGTGGGTCATAGGATTTACCACTCTGCGTAAATACGGCATTTACATGCTCGTTTCGAGCTTAAGGTGGTTGATAAGGTTTGGGTGAGCTACCTTTTGGGTTAGGTTGAGTGTTACTAGGAAGAGATCCAGAAGGTTGACCAGATTGTTTGTCAGCTAATTTGTTGGATTTAGCTTCAAGATTTTGGATCGAGGCTTGATGATTTTTTGTTGTTGTTTCGAGTTTAGTTTTGAGATCCATAAAAGTATCTTTGACAAAGGAATTGGTTGAGTGTTGAGCTTTTATGAAATCGCTTAATTGTTTTTGAAGGTCGGGTTTATCATCAGAGTTAGATCGATAGTTGTCTCAATTGTAATTGTTTCTTCCGCTTAAACGCCAATTATCGCGATTCGAGTCACGGTCGCGATAATCATTGTAAAAGCATGTACGACGGAAGGTTTGCATGAATTTGGCTTCTTCTTCCAGTGACATGGGTTTGTCATCATCGTTATGATTGGGGTTTGGTTGTTTTGAACGAGATTAGAATTCTTTGTACTGAGCATCCATTTTCATGGTCATGGCATCCATTCGTGCCATAATTTTGTCAGTATCATAATTACTGCTACCTTCATCGGCGAAAGCAATAGTTTTCTTTAGAGATGATTTTGTTTTTTGGTTTTTAGCCCAATCAAGCTTGAGTAAGACTTTGTCTTTGAGGAGTTGATAAGCTTGGTTTGGTGTTTTATAGAGAAAAATACCACCAGTTGCGGCATTTAGAACTTCTTGATTCATTTCGTTAAGGTCGTGATAAAATATTTTGATGATATTGCCTTTGGATAGATTGTGACCATGGCAATTTATGAGCATTTCTTTTATACGGAGCCAAGCTTCGGTTATAGTTTCGTTTTCATGTTGAGAAAAGGCTCGGATTTCTTCAAGGAGTTGATCGAAAAGAGCTGGGGGGAAAATCAGCTTATAAAGGCGGTGAAAAGTTCATCCCAAGTTTTGATAGTTCTTTCGTTGAGTTCATCCAGCCAGGTTTTTGCTTCACCCGTGAGTGATAGGGGAAACATCATTAGGCGGACGACTTCATTTTTGGTGTCTCTGTATTTAAACATATCACATATTCCAAGGAATTCATGAATGTGTTTGTGCGGATCAGTTTTAATTCTACCATCAAATTGGTTTCCTTTGACGAGAGTCAAGTGGTTACCTTTAATATCGAATTCGTTTGCGGTTTTAGGAATGGTAATTGCAAAACCGGGAGTCGGAGCGACAACACGGTCGGCAGCCCACATGGGTTCATCATCAATTGGATTGTAATTTTCAAGGATATCAAGAAAGTGACGGAAATAATTGATATCAAGAATCGGAGCGTAAATAACTTTTGGTTGTGCAGGTGGTTCGTTTCTTTGTTCGAATGGAACTCTCCTGTTTCGTCGACGAAGTCTTCGATTCAGGGAGCGTTCAGGTTCAGGGAGTGGTTCAACAAGCTCAGAGTTGAAAGAACGTGTATGCATCCAAGGGAGATTTTTGGTTTTTGAGAATGTTTTTAGGAAAAAACATTTGACTGCAGAAAGTGCAGAAGTTTGGAATGATTTTTTTAGTTCAGTTTGCCAGAAACGTGTACGGCGATTTTTGAAAAAGAAAATGGTTAAAATTTATTTCAAGAATTGATTACATAACAGCTTTAAAATCCCCAACAACGGCGCCAAAAACTTTGATGTGTTTCAAAAGCTTTAAATTTGTAAGACTGAAATTATCGATTTATTAAAAGGAAACACACGGTTAAAAGTATAACCCACGTATGTAGTATAACATTTTAGGTAAGACCAGGTCGTCCACAGGGATTTGATTTGTGTTCAAATAATCGTAGTTAAAATAAACTTTAACAATTTTAAGATAAATGGTGTTGGATTCAATAATGAGAAAGATGACTACTCGGATAGCTTCATATAATTCCTAAGCAATGGTGATAATTACAATCTCAGATTTAGGACTTTAACTTATAAAAAAGGTTTCTCGTCAGAAAACATTTTCACAAATTAACTTGTTTAACTTAAGACCTATATCTAGTTAACTCGATAAAATGTGTCACTCAAATATCAAATCCATTTTGTTTATCATATAACGTAAGCGGATTTCTCCTTTCAAACGATAAAGACCGTAGACAAATCTTTAAAACTTTATAGTTCACAACGGGTCTTTCGACCTATACTGTTATGAGTATACAATCAAAGTTGATAATCAAAGTTGATAAGATAAGATACGATAGGATTTCAACATAAGCTTAAGATTAAAAAGATCGCAATTATACCAAACGCTTAATCATTATATTAACATCACCGAGTATTCATGAGAGATTTAGCCTCTTATGGCCATGTAGTTCATAACTAAATAAAATGAAGAAACAAGAAACATACTATGCTCGGGTAAGAATATAGATCAAACTCTACCCGTTACAAGTATCGAATCTTACTACAACCTTTATTCACTAAATACTAGGATGGTTGTTATCGTATGAATACGTACTAGCCGTATGTATATAATATTAACTATCCCATTAGAAATAAGAATTACTTTAGGAAAAGTAATAATTAAATCTTCCGGAGTTGTATCCCAACGAGAATTGAATTGAAATTTACGTTGATGTCTCTTATTGGATGCTTGAATATCTTTTAATTTTGGTTTTTAAATTATACTAATAATATAAATATAAGATAAAATAATACTAAGATATAACAAAAGCATATATGCTTGTCAGGTGAGGCGAAAAGATCATTAAGTGTAAAAGAAAGATATAACAAAGTATAAGTACCCGTTTAAAAAAAATGTTTTCTCACAATGTTGGCTTATATAGAAAACAATCCTTTATTTTGGTACAAATTACTTTAATTGATGACGAATCAATACCCGTAAAAACATTATTTTCTCACAACGTTGGTTTATTTTGAAAACAATATCTTATATAAGTATTAATTACTAGATTTGATGTTTGACTATCTCTCCGGCTTTTGCCCTTCGAGTAATCAAATAAGAAATCTAAATACTCCGAAAATTATTAATCAACAAGTCTCTTTTTAATCTACGTTTAACTCACTAATCACTACTCACTTAACAAGCATAAATAAACTACTCGCTAATCATGGCAACTAAATGAACAATATTAAGCAATGCAATAAAAACAATCATATTAAGCTAAATAAAGTAAAACTACTAATTATGAAGAAAGGAAAAGAAAGTAGAACCCGATCGAAACAATGGAGACGTTATAAACCACCCAATCTTATATTCTAAAATAATACACATAAGTTTATTTCTTTCTAGTCTTTATCTAACTAACTAGTTAATAAAGTATAAACCTTGTTTACTAATTAATCTTATAAAAGCTAACAAGCTCTAAACTTAAGGTAAAATCTTAGCTTATAAGACTCATAAGCTTCACGCCTCATGAGTTGAACCGAATTGACCATCTCAAAACAAGCAAAGGTTAAACGATACAAAATAATAAGCTAAGACCATTTAACTACTTATTCAAACTTTTGAAATCTATTTTTAAGCTAGATGAAGATTAAACTGAAACCGTTTTAAGCTAATGAAAAATAAACCAAACAACGAGCTAAATTATCCTAGAGTTGGTCCGAAAGTACTAAATGATAAAAGGCTATTCAAACCGAGACAATATCAGCTATTCCAATCCCTATCTACTAGAAACCAAACAAGCAAATCTGATCTCGAGCCAAACAAACTATTCTTACTCGGCAACATAATCTAAAATCATTTCGGCAACTTTTAAACTAAATAAGTTCTTAGGTTACAAAGGTGGGCACCGAATTTTTTTTAAGCTTTAAATTTCTCACAAATTTAGTTGGACTGGTTTAGGTGCTAGTTATAGTCGTTAATCCCTTTGTTAGACTTGCCTTACTAAGACGCATATTTTATATTAAAAGCCATTATATATATTATATCATATATATATATATCTAATATATATATATTATTATCATATTAATTGTCCATAAAATATCAGTTGAAAAATTTTTGGCAGGGCAAACATAGAGGGATATGATTAATTTTTCCTGTTGGCTCCCCTCCACACTTAAGTTGAACATTGCCCTCAATGTGATAACTAATAAACTAAAAAATAGGGAAAATTAAGAGGAAACGGTACTTCCCGGGGCATAGAGAAATCTAGTTGCGAAAGAGCTATTATTGAGCATACGTCATAATTTTCCAGGCTTAAGCTATATTACCTGCATAAGAGAAAACATACAAAAGCACACAAAAAGAAAATATTTTTGGTTTTTTTTAGAAAATAAAAACGAAGTAGATGAGTGGAGTTGAATGGAGCAGGGACTCCTCCACACTTAAATAAAGCACTGGTTGCCTCCCAAGAAACGCTTAATTTTTAAGAGAGTCGTTTGCTAGACTCTTGCTTTCGGAGTTCATTGTTTCAGAAAGAAGGGAGTGACCGCTTCCCTTTGGTCATTATAATCTTCTTCTTCATGATATAGTTTCAGTCTATGACCGTTAACAATGAATGTTTTTCCATCTTTTCCATATAGTTCAACATATCCGGATGGATATTGATGTTTTACTACGTATGGTCCTAGCCAACAAGAACTGAGTTTCGGCTGTTTGAATTGATATTTTGAATGAAAGAGCAACACTTTGTTTCCATGTTTGAATTCTTTTCTCATTTTAAGTTTCCTATCATGCCAGACTTTGGTTCTTGCCTTGTATAGACGAAAGTTTTCAAAGGCTTGATGTCTGAATACGTCTAACTCATGTAATTGGAACATTCGTTTCTCACCAACAACGATAAGTATGGGGTTACGTTAATTCATGGCACCTAGTTACTTCCAGTATGCACGGTGAGTTTGAGATTTCACAAAATGGTCAGGTAGTAGTTTTTTTCAATAATACATATGTTTGTATGGTGTTGTACCGGTTGGTGTTTTGAAAGCAGTACGAAAAGCCCACAGAGCATCATCAAGTTTTCTTGACCAGATAGCATGATTATCTTTAACAGTTTTTTCAAGAATTTTTTAAGGGCTCTGTTTGTGTTTTCAACTTGACCACTCATTTGAGGGTGGTATGATGTAGAGAATCGGTGGTTAACTCCATATCTTTTCATGGTTTTTTCCATTATCTTGTTGCAGAAATGAGTTCCTCAGTCGCTTATGATAGCGTTGATAGAAATAATGCCTAAAAACCTTATTAATATTTTTTGATCTCTCTACGTTTTGATAATCACAAAATGTAAAAAGAATTAATGAAAAATTAATTGTAAACAAGTAATTAGTAGTAAATTTTCATTTCAAAAACTTAATCACTTAAAGGTATGAATAAACAAATGCTTAATGTAGTTTATGATCAAAGGATTTTTTTTATTTAAACTCACACTTTTTATAAAAATGACACAAACATTTTTATATCTTTTACAAAACATTTTTAGATTTAAAAGAAATGTTTTATTCAAATGAATATTTTAAATTCAAATTTTCTACACAAAAACGGCTAGAAATGTTTCAAAAAACACCTTCCCCAGAAAAGACAAAAAAGGGAACGTCAGGCTTGGGTGACCCCCTTAATTATAACGGGGAGCCTCCTTAATTTTAAGGGGACTGTAGAATACTAGTAATCTTAAGATCAAACCAAGAACAAGAGTGAGATGTGGGTTGTGATGTTAGAGAGAACTTGGATGGAAAATGGATGAATGTATAAATGAAATGTATGGAAAAAAATGGAACAACCTAACCCTCTCAAGCTAGGAGAGGGCCTATAAATAGCCGTCACATCTGGCCTGGCCTTGGGCCTAGTGGGGCCACCCATGGGCCTTGGGCCGGACTAGATTACTAATCTAATCATTATACTAACTACGAGCTAAGACCTGTTACAACTTAGAAGTGACCGACACTTTTCGTGTTTCCAACAATCTCCCCCTAAGGGAGGTCACACCAATATAAAAAACGTTAAACCTAGCATACTATGCTTAATCCTTAGTCTTTAGCTCGCTACTTCTTGACTTTCTCTTGTGAATTATGTTGTGGTGATCATTGACTTTTTGGATGAGCTTGTTCCTTGAAACTTGTATTTGACATTGTTGATCTTGAGCTTTTTTGAGATCATCAACAAGCACTATCTCTACACCATCTTGTAACTTTTCCAAACTTGTGTGTGGATTGCGACTTCTGGACCGACATTGCCACATCCAACTTGAAAAGCTTTAATGTTGCATCTTTCTTGAGATTCTTTAACTTTAACACTTTGAATTTCTAGAAAGATGTGTGGTATCAGAGCTAGCGGAAGTATTGAAACATGTACTTGAGCTTTCATAAGTCTTTTGTTTGGTCACGGTCGGTATATGAGCATATGGTGATGGATTTGTGAGCCAGCTGGAATCAGGAACCTCCACCACCATCTTTAAATAGCCTGCATAAAACAGTTAGTAATAAAGCGGGGGGACGAATATGGCTTTGTCATTCGCCCAGGTTTGGTTGGAGAAACCTTCAGATCCGTGAGGATCGACCTGTGATCAGATAGATTCAATTTAAGAAGAATCTTCTTGACAGGATTTCCAGCTGAAGTATTGAATCTTTCTAACACATAAGTATTAGATTCATCATACTCAGCATGTTCTCATTATCGGAACGTCTCAAAGCAGACAGCACGATAAGAGTGAACCAGTTGAGTTACTATCTCAACTTGGATTAGTAGAAAAATTGATTTGAAAATCAATCGGTGTTATCACTTTACAAAATTGTTTTTGTGAACACACCCTGAGAAGTCGTTTATCATTTCAAAAATTCTGTTAACAACGTTGATCCCTTTTTTTTCCCTGGAACAAGTTTTGATTCTTATAGAATCCGCACCATGTTTTCTTTCCAGTTGTCGCAAGTTTGATTCATTAACGAATCACACAATTTACCTACCTATGAGCTTGTTGATGTTGGCTCAAGCAGGATTTCCATCTTCATTTGAAATAAATTCACTCTGATGTTCTGGCAAAATCACAAGGATAATGCGAAGGACTCTTAAAATGTATCTTGTAATTCACATTGTGTGACTTTGCCAGTATTAAGTGACAAGTGTCTCCTAATGAGATTTATGGTGATCTCTTTTTGGCTCTAGGACTAATAGTGCTACACTTTGATTTTAGTGATCGGAGCTGGAGTCAGACTGCCACCGTTTCAATATCAATAACTCGGCAGTGAGGCATAGTCGATAGAAATGTGTGTAATCTCAGGTGAGAAAGAAAAGAAAAAAGAGTCTTTTGAGCAGACCTTGATTGGCTTGTGGAGGTTGTGATAGCGTCACTGGGTCTCATGACTGTCTATGTCAGACTACACCTGAGTGTTTCTGACAACATATGTATTGAACCCCTGGTTTTCTGCCTAAGTTGTATGAGGGCTTCTTTATTTTCACCCCTTGATCCTCTACATTTCTTTTTCATTCTTCAACCCCTTCAATGCCTTTTACGAGACTTCATAAACTAACACCTTTTGGGTTTGTTCCTGTGTTAGCTCCATCTCAGTTGGCATTATCCCTATTCTCCTTTTTTTTCCTTTTAATCATACCTAAGGACTTCTACACTAAAACTAGTGGATATCCCTGGGTAGATTCACTCGGTTCTGGATGATCATGGGATCTGGAAAACGCTAAACCTAACCGCTTATAACTTCTTAATTTAAGCAACATGGCTTCGGTTCTTTTGGGTATTTCATCACGATCCTTCCAAAAACATTGAAAACATTCAAATCAAAGTGTTTGATATAAATATTCAAAGATTTATACACTTTGAGTGTTTTTCATTATCACTAAAAGCCTCCCCCCTTAACATCGTGCATTCGTAATCGTAGAACTGCTAGGTGTGGAGTGCTTGGTCCATTTTTTTTGATCATTCTGTCATTATACATTTTGTCCAGGTTAATCACATTTTCTCCCCTTATCCAAAATGTTAATCCCTTGATATTTTGGATATCAATTGATTAACCGTTCGGGGACAAAATGAGATATGATAGCAGATTGGAACATGTTATTGCTCCCCCTCAACTTTTGAGGGTTTATAAGATGATGCCGAGTACAATTATTTGAAAATTTTGAATTTACAGAAATTCTGAAAATTTTGTCCTCGAGCACATCTTATTATTCACCAAAAAGTCTACATTAATAATGAGCATATTTACAAGATAAGTGTATTTACGAGGATTGACCTTTTTAAGATGAGAACAACATATGATAAATCATATGGTCCTTTGTAGTAGCCGTAGCACCCCCGTATGGTAGTCCATTCCTAAAATCTCTCCTAAACTACCTCTTTATCCTCCTTGTCTGTGCCTTCTTGTCAATCGCCTGGATCATAGCTCTTGCGTTTGCTTTGTCACGTTGGCTCCAAAAAGTCTGTGGCAAATACTCCATTCTAATTCCCTTGAGGCGATCATTAAGAGCCAGTTCCCGAACGTCATTCTAGAAGTACCATCGCTGAACTTGTGTTGTTCTCGGTGCGCTCAATCTGTTCTTCTTGTCTTTGTTCTCGTAGATGAATCCGTCTTGATCGGAGTATTGGTGTATAAGCGTTCTGTCTTTCTCAGATTGGATTATGTACGTGTCAGGCTTTGTTGGGTTGAGTTTCTTCTGGTAGCTTTCAACACCTAATTGAAGATCTTCCACACGCCTCTAGATGACAACGCGTCTTGTAAACATTCTTAAGGAGACATTAAATGCAATACGTTCTTCAACGTTGAGATTTGTCACTTTTCCTTATACGAGAAGAAGCAGCATATCTTCAATGTCTTGTATCCTTAGTCTGTGGAAGTCTCCTTCTTTGAACTTGTAAAGAACGTCATCATCCCTTCGTACAGTAATCCAGTCAAGATGCTTATAGTCATGCCATTCAACTATTTCAACCTTAGTGACAGCAATAATCCGTCTTTTTGAATTAGCGTCACGAGCAGATTCCTTAGGTTGCATAATGCATAGAACTGTCTTCGCCATTCTTTTTGCCCAATGTTGAGATTCCATTGAGGGGCAAATCTTGTCATATTTGACTTTATCATTTGCTCCACATTGTGTTAGGCACTAATCTTCTATCCATTTGATATGCCCATAATATGCTCAGCGTTAGTCTTCGTGATGAAGTAGAAATATTGCGGCTTGACACACCTCATGTAGCGTACATCAAGGTCGTTATTGATGAAGTGATGAAACGGTATAACACGACGACTTGAGAATTTGGAACTAACGGTAGTGGCTGTCGTAGATCATGAGGATATGGGCGACGCAGGGTTGATCAGTCAATTTTCGGTTGTTGCTTTGTAGACTTTCCTCACATAAATAATCAAGTTTAGTTAAACTCTTGCAGTGGAATTCATAGCTCAAAATGTTGGACCTGCTAGCAATTCAGGTGTTAGAGTTTGAACATTTAGCCGATTCATCACAAAAGCGGAGAAGTCAAATGTAGAGTCGGTTAGTTCATCGAATGACTCTCGCGGGTCTTGTTGTGCCAGATTGCTTAGCCAAGGGTGGGTGAAGAATCATGTAACCGGCCGGAAAAGATTATTCAATGCATGATCAAGGAGAAGTAGTCGTTCTTGTAGGTTGTGGAAACCTAGTCAAAAAGATGTTGAACTCTTCTTCTGCTTGTTCATCATGGACACCTCGTTTCCAAACTCCTGGTGTGCAGGTGCTTCAAAGACATCTGTAGTTTGCATAGCTTCCTCTACCGGAGCAGATTGGCTAGCAGATTTCTTGTGAGTCTTAGATCCTGTAGTGGTAGTCTTTCCTGCGGTCGTGGTTGTCGTTTCACTTGGAGCACTGGTAGAAGTGGGTTGGGTTCTTTTCCTGACCTTCTTCTTTTGGACCCCTGGTCTGTTCCAGCGGAGGGTTCTTGATCATCATCTGCACCATCTCTAGGTCTTTTAATTGTGACCGTATCGCCATATGTATCTAACAAGATTTTGTCGGCTTCATAGCATTCAATAATGCTTTGTAGAGCAGTCTTTTGAATGTCCTGATCCTGTTGATAGAGTTGTTAGCTTCCATCTTGTCAATTAAGATCTTTTTCAGCTCTAGTTCTGAAAGATTTGCAGCTACAGCATGAGAGTGTTTGGCTTCCTTTGATGACTCGACCAGAACCTCAGACTCGATTGATCGGTTACTAACTTCTCAATTTTTGGCAGTATTTTGGAGACTTCCTTTTTGACTTGTTCCTTGATAATTTTCTTCATTCCTTCATCGATTGAATCAAGGAATTGTTGATTAGCAGTATTAGACTCTTCTCGAATTCTGTCATACTTCAATTGGACTGCAACGTCCACTGCTTCCTGCATTTTTATTCGCTAGATATTGATCAAACAGAGTTTTGCCAGGAATGGAGGAGAGCGCTCATCAGCATATTAATTTGTTTGTTGAGTTCTGAGAAGTTGTACTTCTAATGCTTTCAGTCTATAATCAAAGCCAAACATACGAAGCAAAGTTAGGAAGATTTTGTAGGCAAAGGGAGCTTGTAGTGGTTTGCCTGGTCATGGTGTCAGAATGGTGGTTGTTGAGTTAGAAATGGCGAGAGGATTCGTGTGTATGGAGGGCGATTGGTTTGTGTTATGGGTGAGGATGGCTCCATGTATGGCTGTTTACAGGAGTATCAATCTGAGGAGGTGGTTCAGTATGTTGTCAAAAATATCATCAACACCGGTATCTTGGTTTGGATTCAGCATGTTAGAGACGGAAGCAGATGATACCGACGAGCTTGTTGCTTGTACCATCAGGATTAACCGGAGTTGGGTCACATGAGTGTCTTCAAATTTCCTGGGTTACTTGACCCTGGGGTAATTATAACATCTGTCATTACATCATCTTTTCCATCAAGACGGTATTAGCGTATCTTCGACTGCCTCATTTCCTTGATCCTCTTTATTTGTAGCATCTCTCCTGACTTGCTCTTCAAACAATTCGCTCCTTCATCTTATCATCCACTCATCTTATATTGATGATGAAATCGAAGAGGGTTTTGTGTGAATTGTAGGGGCATACGAAGAATCTTTCTTCATCAGTTTCCTCTTCATGTATTATGTCATCATCATGTGTTGTAGCTTTTGGATGGACAAAATCATCACCCTCATCGCGTTGATTCAGTCTCGTTCTTCAACATCATCTTGAGCTTTCTCATCCTCGTCACTTTGTTCATCATTCATCATACTTGAGGCTTTTCATTATCGTTCAATCGTTCATCATCATTTCATCATCTTGTGCTTTCTCTATCATCGTCTATGGTCATCATCATCTTCCAGCATCCGAGTTTTAGTCTCATTAACGTCTCAAATTTTTATCTACATCTTCATCCATCTTGAGACTTGCTTCATCATCTTGATCATCGTCTACTTTATTTCCAAGAGATATCATCCTCTGAGTCATAATCAGCGTGAATCAGGAACCCCTGGTTGTAACACAGTTCTTCATCTGCACCAGAAGCCCTGGTATGAGAGCTTTGAGTTTCTTGTCGACTTCTTTTTGTGATTATTTTAAGTTTGCTCAGCCTCTGTAAATCCGCTCAGAAATAGTCTCCAACTCTGTAGTCTTCTGCTTTCATTTTCAGACTTTCTTTCTTTTTGGGGGCAGTAGGAGGCTTCTGTTTTAGAGATTGTATCTGTATAGCTTTTCTTCTTTGCTTCCTTTTGTCTTTGGAGGATTGTTCCTGAAGCAATAGCATAATACTCTTTGTATGATTCAGGAGTTACGGATGTCCTTGTTTGGTCTAATGCACACTGGCAAGATTAGTCCAGTACAATATGAGTGCTCTTCATTCCTTGAGATGACATTGATTGTAGTGAACATTGGGTCATCTCTGGCATAGTGCCAATTGACCTTGTTTCTTCGAGGAATTGAAGGATCTTTATCCATGACAAAGTTGACGACTAACTTGGTGAAACGAGGATAGTACATCGCTAGTACCCTGCTTATGTTTTTTGTTCTCAATCTGGAAAATGAAGTCCTCCCACAGAAGATATGCATAATCAACATTCTTCTTATTTGTAATACCCCACAAGATTGAGCTTGCGAATGACGAAGACGTTCATATGATGGTTTACCACTTGAGACATTTGTTGGATGATAGCAGCAAAGGATCTCCAGGGTTGATGCATTTATTGACATTAACCCGTCAGTGATCTTCATTATATATCTAGAATGACCAAGGCTAGCTAGAAAGAGCGAGAATTCTCCTTCTCAAGAGGTGGTTCTTCCAACTTTTTTATTTACCGACTTCTTAGGGCAAATTTGAAGAATGTCTCTGAATCTGATCAATAAGACCGATAATGTGCTTATTGTTATTCATCTTTATAATCGGACAGATCGATTATGGAACATAAGCAGAAGCGCCCCCGAATTCTTTGCATATAGATCTCTGGAGCATCAGCAATGTGACTTGGAATGCCTCTGTAGACAGGTAGTGAGCTTTTACACATCATAGACCACTTGAAGGTTGCTTCCTTTGATGTGAATCCGAACTTAAGCGAAGCATTACATTTACCAATCTTAAGTCGGTCAGCGGGAGCCACCAATGCATCATCCAAGCAATCTGATACCGCTATTGAGATTTCCATGAGTTGTTTTAAAAGGAGTGAGTGCAGTTTAATAAGACGACACTATCATTTCATTCTATGAGAACCTTTATGACTTTTGACTTTTGGAAGATCAATTCTATTACATAGACGAAAATAGCGTGTTAAGACAAGGCACCTATCCTAACAATTAAGTTGAATGTTAGTTAACCTTGGTTTTGTCAAGCTTTTTCTGTCTATTTTAAACTAAGAGATTTGTTTAATTTAATCTTGGTTAGAAAAAATTTGATCTTAAGTGTGTTATGTCGAAAAAATTGGTTAAGTGTTGATAACTTCACTCGTTCGGTCCTCAAAGAAACACCTTGATCGGTTTCCATTAAATGACACTCGTTCGGTCCATATAAACGAGCACTCGTTCGGTCCATATAATCATAAGTCGTTCGGTCCTCACTATGTGTTTGCTCGTTCGGTCCTCACTAACTGACTCTCGTTCGGTTCTCAATATCTTTCTCTCGTTCGGTCCACTTTTGCAATCACTCGTTCGGTCCTCACCAGCAAGCACTCGTTCGGTCTTACAATGATTCACTCGTTCGGTTCATTCCTGATCCACTCGTTCGGTCCTCAATAACCATTCACTCGTTCGACCCAAACTAGATTCACTCGTTCGGTCCTCACTAGGACTCACTCGTTCGGTCCTCACTATGATTTACTCGTTCGGTCCATGAAAAATTACTCGTTCGGTCCATGTGTGCAATCACTCGTTCGGTCCAAACAAGTAGTCATTCGTTCGGTCCTCAATATCATATGCTCGATCGGTCCTTACAAGTACACACTCGTTCGATTCACAACAGGTTACTAGTTCGGTCCATATGGTTGTAAACTCGATCGATTCATACATATTTTGATTGTTCGGTTTCTTAATGATTTTCTAGATCAACTCTTAGGTTTATCTCTATTCTATCATATCCATTAAACCATGCTATAACAATCTCATACACAACATATAATATTTATGTATTTATCTATTCAATCGAGCAAACAACAATCAAGAACAGGATTAAATCACAATGAATAACAAAAACTTGACTAGTCTATACATATATCACACCTAAAACAACAAAAGCCCTCAATCAATTTAAGGATTTAACCAAGTTTGATTTTAAGAACCCTAATTTTAAAATTAGGGCAACTTCAATCAAATACGGTGAAATCGTTTAATTCCTTTAGGATTCGAGTTGATTAGGTGAAGAAAGACAAGATTTCAGTTATACCTTTTATATGAAACGGAGTGAGTTAGCTTGATTGATATGATTCGGGTAAAAAATGTTTGTGTGTGAGATTGAGTGTGTTTGATTGTGTGTTTGAGTGTGTGAACAGTGAAGGGGACGATTGGGGGTTGTTATTGTTATAAGCTAATTCTAACTTTGACACATTTGGCCCCCCATCTTATCACTATTTATTAATCTTACACATTATGTTTTATAAGGTATATTTCAAGTTAAACAATAGCACACTTGGTCCTTAATGTTTTAAACTCTCATACCTATAGACATAATTTAGCAAAACTACACCCTAAAGGCATTAAAACATCTGTAACACTAAAGCACAATCGAGTTAGAAACTTAATAATCTTTTATCATGAGATCTTGACGTTATCGTTTGAAAATCTTTTTTCCATTTTTACACCTCATTTGATATGACAAAGAAATTTGGACATTCTTCTCCCCCTCAAACAATGACCCGTTTTCTATTTAAAGAGCTGTAGACATTGTTTGAGAAGTCAAATGTATCTTGAAAATTATTTTCAGATGATGGAATGATTTTGTATGTGACAAAACAACAAACACCAAGATAAATAAGATTTCTCTTATTTATTCACATAGATGCACTGAAACGTACACTTATGGATATAGGAAGCACGGGTTGTGATGCAAAGTAATCACAAGCCTTTGCATGGTCATAAAGTAGACCATGCCCGAGAATAAATTCCCGTTGAGAGGCCAAGATTTCTTTTTGAAATACTTGCCTTAAGATGATGACCGGGTTGCTATCTGAAATAATAGCAAGCCATTTGGCATGTTTTGAAAACATTTGTACACTTTGGTGGCATCCGAACTTCATTTACGGCTCTGTGATCATTTGTTAAATGTCCATTTCTAAGACCGTTGTAAAAGAAGTTATCGATTTCAGAAGACATGCCATTGTAAAACTTCTTTTTGAATTTTTCTCTTTTTTTTTAATTTTGTATTTTGTTTTTGAAAAGTTTATATAAAAGAAAATCTTTTTGGAGTTTTTTTTTTCTGATTTTTTATATTTTTCTCTTTGTTTTTATAAAATTTTATAAAAATAAAAATCTTTTTTGTTGTTTTTTTCTGACTTTATGAATTTACTTAAATTATTATACAGGATAGTGAATAGGTACCACCACTATTCATCAACTTCATCTGCCTAATTGTTTCTGAGTATCGGCGTTAAAACTCGCTATTCCCAGCTTGTTGATAAGAAATTCAATTCTTTCTCGTAAGAGCTTTAGTGAAGATGTCCGCCAATTGATATTCCGTATTGACAAAGTAAAGTCGATCACACATTTTCAACATGCTCCTTGATGAATTGAGAACCTTGATATCTATATGCCTTGGATCTGGAATGTTGAATTGTTGCAGCATAAGGGGGGGGGGCAAATAGGCGCTTTTGTTATCAAAGTACATTGGAATTTTATGAATCTAAGCCATAGTCGGTAGTTGTGATCTCATCCAAAGGACTTGAGCCACAAACACCGGACCCAAAGCAATATATTGTAGCTTCCGTACTGGATATCGCAGGCTTTTCTGCCTTTTTGACGACCAGCTTACACAGTCTATCACCAAGAGTTGTTATACTGCCAGATGTTGTACTACGGCGTGTATCTGGACAACCAGCGCATGATCCGCATCTGCAAAATGCTTGTTAGTGACAAAGGAAGAATCCTTCGTAGATACCAAAGACCCGATGTACGGTTCCTTTTAGATACCGAAGATCATTTATTACAGCATTTAAGTGCTTTTCGGTAGGTGGCCGAGTATGATACCTGGGACACATGCCATATGCAAATTCGAATAGGTCAGGTATGTATGGCAGTAAGACTAAAGAAGGGTGCCAATCATACCACGATAGTGTGATGGCTTCTACAGCTTTCCCTTCTTTTTCCTATCAGTTTGGATTTCCACCATGGGAGTATCCACTGGGTCACAAGATTCATAGCCATATTTCTTAGTGATTCAAGTGCATTATTTAGATTTGGTTTATGAAGAGATGCCTTGGGACTTTAAGAAATCTGTAGTCCTAAGAAAAATTGAGATAGATTTTTACCCATCAACGACATCTTGAATTTGAACACATTATTTTAGCGAATAAGATCACACAGTTCAGGAGTAGATGCAACAAGATAATTATCATCGACTTGATTTGTACCGAATAAGGTTCGTTGCCTTCTCTACGGTCATGATGGACAGAGTAGGAATCCACTAAGCCTTTGGAGAAATCATTTGGATATTTTAGGAATGAAGCAACATATCATTACGCGCGTGGAGCTCTGTTTCAACCCATAAAGAGCTATCTTAAGCTTTGTTTATGTGTTAGTGCTAGGTTTGTACTTGGATCCACAAATCCGTCCGAGTTGGCTAACTTAAACATCTTTCTCGCAGATTACCATTCAGAAACGCAGTCTTCACATCCATTTGATAGATGACCATGTTCATGTGAGCAGCAAACGCAAGTAATAATTCGGTTATAGCCTCTAATTTGCTACGGTCGAGCGATTGACTCTTCGAATCGATACCCTCTTTTGGCGATAACCCGAGCGACCAACCGAGCCTTATTTTTCAGAATACCTCCTAACTCATCAAGTTTAACCTTATAGATCCACTTAAGAGAGATGACAAATGCTTTGTCAAGAGGAGGAACAAGTTCCCAAACCTCCAGACGTTCAAATTCATGAAGTTCCTCTTGCATAGCTTCAATCCAACATGCTTGGGTTAATGCTTCTTTGTAGTTCTTGGGTTCGTTCTGGATGTTAGGAAGGCATCATAGTAGCAGAATAAGGCTTGTTCATGGAGTTGGAGTCGTGTGGAAACTGGTCTGTCAAGAGCACCGATTATATTCTCAAGTGGGTGATCCTTCGTCCATTTGCTATTGTGTTCAGAAACTTGGTGATCGGGAGGCACAATTGTATGAATAACGACTGGTGATGAAGATTGATCAGAAGGAACTTCTGGAATTGGAATACCGAAGTACGGATCATTACCCATATGTGCAACTTCAATATCATGATTATCTTCTTCAACATCATGAGAAATAATAGGTGTTTGAGTTTCTTGTGTTGTATGAGAGTTACTTGGTGATGGTGCATCTTGATCAACTGTAGTTGAGGAAGGTGAACCAGTTGATACAGCATGTTCAGGTGCAACTGCTTCAGGAATAGGAGCAATGACTTCTGGTGCATGTAAATCAACATAAGTCGGGGGATTAAGTGACTCATCAAACATTGGTTGAAACAACAAATCCCAGTCAGATCTCGAATGGTTGGTACAAATTGTGTTGAAGACTGAGGAGGATTTTGGCACAGTCATTGAATGATCGAACAGGAGTCATTTCATGGAAGAGCGGGTTCCTGAATTATTGTTCAGAAGCCATCGCGGTCAGCTCATCAAAATCAACGTGAATAGTTTCAATTATTCGTTTGGTACGTCTGTTGTAAATCCGGAAAGCTTTCTTTGTGGGGGCATATCCAATGAAAATACCAATATCAGCCTTTGGTTGTAACTTGCCCAAATTCTCACTATCATTCGTTGGGTAGCAAAGTGCACCAAAACATGTGATAAGATAGATCGGGAGGTTTGTCGTTGTAAAAGCCTTAATATGGTTTGTTTTTCCGTGCTGTACGCGTATCATGGAACGATTTTGGGTATAACAGGCATTAGTGGCACCGCTGTCGGCCCATAGAACATAAAGGAGCTTTCTGCATAAATTAACAATAGTGCGTGCTTGCTTTCGTTCGAATTAGCGATACGATTTAGTTCTCCACCTTAACCAACCCCGTTTTTGCTGTAGAGAGCGTGCAACTGATGATCATGAGAGAAGATGCCAACCTTTCATAATATTCACGCAATGTGCTGATTAACTCAAACTTTTTTTACGTTCCATTATCTGTTCTGATGTGGACGGGACGGTTTCTTAGTCGTACTTGGATCATCTTCAAAAAGTTGATAATAAAAGCTGGAGCTTCATCTTTTGATCGCAAACACTTTACCCATGTAAATCGAGAGTAGTCGTCGACAATAACGAGGATGTACTTCTTTCCATTGACACTCGCGACACGCATTGGCCCACATAGATCCATATGCAACAGGTAGAGTTTTTCTTGATTGGTATCTTCAGATTTGGGTTTGTGGGGGTTTCTTTGAACTTTTGCCTAATGCAACAGCAGAAACATAAGTTATCCCTTTTCAAATTTGAGTTTCGGGAGTCCTTCGTACAAGTCATGTCTTGCCAGATGATTGATAGTTTGTAGAACCAAAGTTCAAGTGAGATAGACGACGATGCCATAACCAAGACTTGGTTTTAGACGCCTTTGACAATAGACAAATAGGAGAGGATGCCATCATATTCCCAAGTGAGAGTGTATAAAGGTTATCCCCTCGAGATCCCGTCAGTAAATCAAACATCCTTCTAGATTGCGACATGCAAGCTTTGTGTGTTGACGAAGAAATAGCTACTTCAGATTGGAAAATCATCAGAATTGTCCCATAGAAAACTAAGATTATGGCCCAAGTCCCTTCAACCGTAATAAACCCTTGTGAAATAGAGTAAACCATTCCCAATCTGATAATCTCCAAAACCCATTATTCTTTGCAACTTGATCAATTCCGAATTAAACTGTTACCCAAGAGATTTACTGATGGAAAATTGGAGTTGAGCTGAAGATCGATCTATTCCGGTCATGTGCTTCGAGCAACCGGAGTCCAAATACCAGAGGACGATTTGGACAACTGCTTCATTCTCGAGAAGTAGATTGGAATATTGGTTTTTTGTGGATCCCTAGGATTTACTGGGTTCCTGTTTGTTAGCAGACATTGGTTTTAAAACCTTAGTTTTGCTAACGGACTCAGTATTTTTATTCTTCCTAGGTTTCCTTGAGTATACCAATTTAACCACAGGTTTGGGTGATTCAGAGTCTAGAACTATTGGTTTCCTAGAAGGCACTTCATTAGTAGTGGTAATCCTAGTTAAAGGGCACGCATTTCCTACAATAGTGAAGGTCCGACCGGTAGGCTCCATATTATATCCTGATCTGAGTGAAAAACAAAACAACCTTTCCTGTTGGTTTCCAAATATCTTTCTTAGATTTATTCTTCTTAGGTTTAGCATGAAATTTCACATCATTCATAGAATTAGAAACACACAAGTTATCAGAAGACATGCAATCATCACGGTTAATACAGACATAATCAGAATTATCTTGTTTCTTGAGATTCTGCACAACCGCAGATCCATTAACTTTAACAGTACCATTCCTTTTATTCAAACTAGATTTAACGTAACTAGGTGAGCATTCTACTTTTATTCTTCGAATTACTACTTGGTGTTTGGCAGAATCCTATCAATTCTTGGTATTTGCCTGAAGGCTGTGATCCGCTTAGCCATAGTAGAAGTCTTACTCCTTTAAGAATGCAACACACGCTTGTAAGAAACTATGTTTGAAGTCGAGTCTTTGGTTTTGTGGTCTGTTTTCTCTTGGATGTGAGTGATTCGGCAAACCTAACTTTCTTGTCCTTTTTCCTCGGTGTGACCTCAATTAATTGAGGACCACAATTGTTGATGCTAGGGCATGATCTACTTATGTGTGAAAGCAAATCCTGAATGACTTTGGTATACCTAAAGGCAGACTCTAAAGTGATTTATAAGGATAATTTGCTTTCCTTTAATTGTTCGACTATTTCCCTAAGGACTCCAAAGCTTATTCCTGTGTATGCTTAATATAGAGGAGTGCGCAAGTCCTGTTTATTCAACAATTTGGGTATGGGGTTCCATGTTATCCTTAGACACTTTTGGATCAACAGCACTGGGTCCAGTTTTCACTGTATCTCTTTATCTAACGCTTTTCCTTTAATAAGTTTGTTTTCCTTAACTCATTTTTTAGGGCTGCTATGACCAAACCTTGTTCCTGGAAGTTTTGCATTTAAATCAGAAATTTTTCCCCAGACTTTATGTAACTTGCTTGATTAATGCATCACAGTGTTCTTTTTGATTGAACACGTTTTGTTTTAATAGAGTCATAAAGTTGTCTTATAAGTCTGTCTGTTTATATGCTCATTCTCAGCAACAAGTTTTGTCACTCTATGTTCCAATTCAATATTAAGAGTCTCAATTTCATCCATGTCCCTTTTGATTGTACTCTCATCCACATTTCCATTTAAGGACTTAATTTTCTCTTTCAACTTGACAATGACTGTTGTACTTTCGGATTCTGAGACTGAGCTCTCAATATACATTAATTCGAACAATGAGTAAAACTCGGAGCCATTTTGATTTTAAACATGTTTTCTTGTGGAAAAATTTCTCGATTAAGTTGAGAATCAGCTTCCAAGTGATGCCATGTTTTTCAAACTTGTAAAAACTTTTGCAAAGTTATCGTTAGTTTCTTTATCAACAAAATCTCTTTTATTGAGAAGCTAGTCTTGAGTTCGAGTAGCCACTTTGACATTCATTCACAGTTTCATCAATTGCATTCAAGACAAATTCTATACAGTCTTTACAATATCCGTATCAATGGCTTGTGCCAAGAGTCGTTCATTTTCACTCAAAATTGAATTCATTTTAACTTCGGAAGTTTCTGGACTCCAAGCGATGTTGGTTCGACAGCCGTGTTCCATTTGAAGTAAAAGACTTTTTGGACATCAGGCAAGGGTTTCTACAGCCATGTATTGGTTGATTTGAAGTTATTGAGATATCTTTTAATTTTTTATTAAACGGAATGATTACATCTCGAAAACAAGCTTTGTTATGTTCAAAAACCCCCACGTGCTCCTCTGTGATTAGCTGTGTCTTATGCAGTGGTTCTTTCTTTGGACAACCTGATCAAAGCCAGTAAGATAGGTTTAAGCTTTTTCAAGTAAGTATTCACATTACTTACTGTAGGAAGTTCTTTTGGAACCTTTATATATGACGGTTGTGGAAGAATGAGATGGTCTTAAAGATGGGACCGAAGTCGCTTTCCAATAGCTGTTCACTATATAAATCAGTTTGTCGAACAAATCGTTTGTAGTAATCATTATTAAGAATGGCATAATTGATGGGTTTCGTGTTCACTCTATGTTTCTCAAACAATGGATCTTGTTCTTTCAAAAGCATTTTTGAACGACTCTCTTCACTAAGCTCTAATGTTTCATCAGAATCAGGAATCACAATAGTATCCATTTTAAGAATGGTATTCCCGTCATACAGCTTTGGCTTTGACTCCCGAGCTTTCTTCAGATAGAAAGGTTTTTCAAAACCGATAGCTTGTTTCGAGGAATGATCATAACAAATTTTGGATTTAGTCATCATATGAACAGTTTGTGCAGATTGACCTCTTTTGAAAATGATGTTGTCAAGTTGCTTAATTTTCTTTTCTAAAGCAATTTCTCTATCAATATTTCTGTTTTCTTCCAATTTCAAATCATTTTTGAGTTCAGAAACTGTTTTCATTAAACAATCCTTTTCTTGCACTTGTTCGAAAAGATTTTGCTTAAGACGTACAATCTCGGCAAACTGTTCATTTGATCCTGAAAAACTGTTTTCAACATTTTGCTTTTCTTTCAAATCTTTAACCTCTTCTTTATATCTGTCAAGCTCGGTAGTCAAAGCTTTATTAACAGTGGTGCAATGCGTCACTTGGGTACTTAATTGGTCAAACATAGACAATATCAGGACATCTTGTTGAGCAGAAGAGTTAGAATTCTGGACAGTTTCCTGTTGTGTTTCACTCAGATACTGAGAATAAGGAATGATATTGCTATCACTGGTTATATCAGTTTCTGTCTGACTCACATCATTGGACTGTTCAGAAGACGTCATTATCTGCTCACTTTGATTGAATAAGTCATAGTTCAGATTATCTTGATTGTGTACCTCAGTGAGTGCATCTGAGCCATTCCTTGAGAGATTGGCCATGAGAGCAATCTTGGCTGAATTGAGTTCATCACAATCAGAGTCATAGGCATCCAGATCATCGGCTTGATAAGCAGCATTATGGGTGATGACTGTCTGAGAGGTTTGAATGTCAGGAAGTCCTGGATCTGCCAAAAATGCTATTTCTTCCTCTGTTAAAGCTTGACCACCTGCTTGAGCTTGAACCAGCAACACTTTATCGTTGAACCATGTTTCATCCCTTTTCCGCTTGGGTTTAGTACACTGCTTGGCAATATGACCCTCCCCTTTGCAATTGTAACAAATAACAGTCCGTTGTTTCCCCGTGTTGCTTCCACTTGCACCAGGTGTGTATTTTCTTGTTGTTCTAGCAGCATAAGTAGTTTGTCTCCCCTGAACAGTTGCACAGTCAATTTGTCCATCATGATGGTAGCTTGTTGACGAGGGTATTGACGAAAGTCCTTAGCTGATGTTGGTAGTAGGATACCGGGTCGTATACAACTGTCGTTAGAATGACATCATGTGATTAATTGCGTCAATTGGATCATCCCCTTTCTGGAACACTGGAACAACTAGACTGGTGTCTGGTTGGGAAAATTCAGGTTGTTGCTGTTGATAGGTTGTGGGAGCATATTCCAATTGTGGGATTGATGGTTGTTGAGAATAAACGTTGTGGTGAACGGTGGATTGATACTCATTTGTTGGATAAGTAATTGAAAGAGGTGTTGATTGGTTGGTTGTGAATTGTTGAGTTTGATAAGGTGTATAATAAACTGTGGAAGCTGCTTGGTGAACGTGTGTTGAGATAGAACTTTGTGGGTTGAGTGTGTAAGATGAGATTGATAAGCTGGCTGAGTTAATTGGTGAGATGCAACTAGAGCAAGAGGATCGGGGTTGCGTTCATGCATCAAACGAACTTCATTTGCATGTCGTTCATGTTGTTGCAGGTGAGCATGAAGCTGATCAACATTGGTAGTGTGCAAGTCTTTGACCAGTTTAACATCAGTAACAAATTTGCTTTATTCATCAGGAAAGAGTGTTTCAAGAACTTGGTGTTGTTAACTTGAAACTGCTCCAATGGCATTTGTAAATGTTCATTCATTGAGTAACAGAGTGACCTCATGTAGTACTCATGTAGTCTCTCCTTTCTTATAAGTGAACTTATCAAATTCATCATACAGCTTGCACTCACGTTCTTGTTTGGTTAATGACGTTCCTTGCATCAGCAGTTTAATCTTCTCCCAAAGATCTTTTGCCACACGATGTTGACTCACAAGAGCATAGATTTCAGTTGGTAGGCCTTGGAGAATGATGTTTATAGCTTTGATGTCGCAATCTGCTTGAATGGCTTCAGCTGGAGTTAGTTCAACATATTCCTTAAGCCTTGTTACTCCATCCTCAGTGATTGAAGGCCAAACAAGTGGTCCTTTTTCAACAGATGCAAGAATCATTCTTCCATGTGGTCTATTCATCATATAAAGTTCCATTCTGCTTTTCCATGAATCATACAAGTGTTTTTCAAGCATCGGTGGTTTGTTGTCTCCTCCAGAAAGAAGTGATTTATCAGCAAGAGTCGTCATTGTGGTATCAAAAAGATTACAAATTGATCGATCGGTGGTAGAAAGAAATTGTGTTTGGTTACGTGATTGTTGAGTCTTGAAATGAAACTACACGGGATTTTACAATTCTTGACAAAACCGGGAAAACAAGTGTTTGTTTCACGGGATTTTACAAGTCAAAGAAATAACCGTATAATTAAAAAATCGAGTTGTTAAGTTTAAACTTAATTTGGTTTCACTAGTTCGGAAAAAAATTTAGCTGGTTCGGCCATAATCATTCGGTCCAACTCGTTCGGTCCTACTCGTTCGGTCCTACTTGTTGTCACTAGTTCAGTTCCTCTTGTTCGGTTCAAACTAGTTTGGCCGACAAAGATTAACTCGTTCGGTCTCAACGTAAGTAAAGCTAGTTCGGTTCCAAAAGAGAATAGCTCGTTCGGTTCTGCTAGTTCGGTTCCCAAAGAGAATAGCTCGTTCGGTTCTGCTAGTTCGGTTCCCAAAGAGAATAGACTCGTATCGGTTTGAAACGGAATGAAGCTAGTTTGGTCCAACCTATGCACTGCTCGTTTTCGTTGTCTCGTTCGGACTCCCTAGTTTCGAGTCCTCTTGTTCAGATTTCTCTAGTTCGGTTCTAACTAGTACGAAACCCAAATTTTCAAAACTCAAAAAGACCACGATTTTAATGGTTTTTAGCAAAAATTCTTGTACAAAGCTATAGTACAAACCCTATAGGGAACAATTAAAAATGAAACTTAAAGGTTTTTAAGCCAAAAAGATTTTAATCACTAATTTGCTCTTTGTAAAGGTTTTTGAAACACAAATTAAACACAAAAACTAAACACACCACTCCATGGCCTGAATACAATTGAGAATTACTAGTAATCTTAAGATCAACCAAGAACAAAGAAGTGAGATGTGGTTGGGATGTTTAGAGAGAACTTTGATGAAAATGGATGAATAATTAATGAAGTGTATGGGAAAAAATGGAACAAACCAACCCTCTCCAGACAGGAAGGGTATAAATACCTTATACATTGGCCGCCATAGGCCTAGTTGGGTCACCCATGGGCATTGGGGCGGACTGATTCTAATCTAATCATTATACGAATGAACGAGCTTAAGACCTGTTAAAACTTGGAATTGACCGACATACTTTTCCGTGTTTTCCAGCACTTAGCTTCCACATCTCATAGTCACCCTGTTTTAGAATGGGCAACTTTGCAACAGAATTGTTTTGGGTAGTTTCAAGATCCATTTCTTTGATTGAGTAAATATTTCTTCTAGTTTGTAACTTCTTGATCAAGGTTTCAGAACACAAGCTCTGATACCACTTGTTGATCCTCTTTTTACAGATCTTATATGACTTTTAAAAGCGTAATGTTGTCTTAGATAAATCGAAAACCTATGATAGAAACCCTGAGTAAGTATATATAGATTATGCGGAAAACTAAATCTTTTATACACCAGAAGAAAACAATGTAACAGTTAACATAGAACTTTCATAAAACTTTCAATATTTGAATGATTCACAAAACAGCTATATGTTTGCCTAATACTATAAACTTTTCTATCTTGGATGCGTGTGTCTAACTATGCCGTAGGGTATCCTTATACACCAAGGAAACCCTATGGGCTTACAAAAGAGTTAATGATCATGCATATCTATTCCTAATATAGACTCATGCATATACACTTAAGCATTACTAACTAATAGATATGACATTAATAATTATACAACTACAGTTACTAAATATAAATGGCAGTACAAACAATGTCTGGCAGTACTAACTACCTATCAGCATTACTAAGTGTAAGAAAGCTCTAATCCCAACATATTGATATACCAAATGCGATGACCCGGTTAGCTGGGAAATTCCTTGATATCATTCTTAGAATGTTCGGGTTCATCAATCCTATGATGATTCATTGGGTATGTCCTGCTTAAACTAATCCCCAGTCAATACTCCGTGTGTGTTAATGGGGAGACTCAGTGTGTTTTTTAAAGGGCCAAAATGGTCCTAAGACAGGGTGATCCTGTTTCACCGTATCTTTTCACTCTTGTGATGGAGGTTTTGAACCTTATGGTTAAGAGACAGACCAGGAGACACAAAAGGTTTAGGTATCATTCTGGGTGTCAAAAGTTGAAGATTTCTAGTCTTTTATTTGCTGATGATTTACTTATGCTATGTCATTGAGACATGGTTTCTGCTTCTATTTTAAGAAGGGGTCTGGATGAATTTATTATGTCTTTTGGGTTGTACCCTAGTATGAACAAGAGTAATGTATTCTTTTGTAATATTCCAACTGATGTTAAGGAGGAGATTAAACTTGTTATGCCTTTTAGGGAAGGTGTGTTGCCCATAAGATATTTAAGGGTTCCACTTGTGTCTAAAAGAGTAACTAAGAATGATTGTAAAGTTTTAATGGAGGTCCTTCAAAACAAGATTAATAGCTGGAAGAATAAGAGTCTATCCTTTGATGTTAGAAGTCCTTAATTATTGCATTTGGTTTTCTTGAAAGCAAGTCTATTTGGTGCACTTTATAATTATCCTTACCTATTATGTATGTGAATGATATTGACAGCTTACTAACATTGTAATTCCTAAGGTCTAATACGGGTAGTTTAGGAGTATGTTTATAGTAAATAGGTAGATGTTTTGTAGCCCTACAGATCAGGGTTGGGATTGGAGCCTCAAAGTTCCATGCATGAGTGGAACACTGCTTTGATGGACAAACACCTCTGGAATATTATCATTAGTAAGGATTCTATTTGGGTTAAGTGGGTTAAGATCCATAAACTTAAGGGGAAAAATCTTTGGGAGATTGAGCTTAATAGAGGAATGTCATGGTGTTGGAAACATCTTTTGAACCTTAGAGACAAAATTAAGGAGTTTGTGTATGTTTTAAGTTTGAATGGGAAGTCCTATAGTTTATGGTTTGATAAATGGCACCCTAGGGGTCCTTTGAGTAAATTAATTGATGTTAGGATGATTGGTTTGGCTGGTTTGAGTACTAATGCTAAGGTCATTGATATGATTGATAACAATTCTTGAAACTGCCTAGAGATAGATTAGTGGAGTATGTTATGTTTTAAATGCCCAATGCCAACCCTTAATAATAGATATTAAAGATAAATCATTGGTAAAACCAAAAAAACAAGGAAAAGAATGTTAATCTGTTAGTTAAAGTTTATAAGGCTATTAAGACTGATATCCTAGAGGTAATTGTATAGACATGTCATGTTTACTCAATGAATTCGCTAGTCATTATAGCCCTTTATCACTTATTGCTATTAAGGGAAATGCTTAAAAAAACTAGGATAACTTGCAAGATGGTTTTATGTGTCTCATAGTCATTTGTTCTTTTCCTGTAGCTTTTCTAAGAAACTTTAGGAAAGGTTAAAACCAATGGCTTTACTTGAGGATCTTGGTAATGAGTGGGCTATGGTTATCTCTGGGGTTACTAACAAACCTGCTAAGAATATTATTTGGAGTGTTATACAAAGGCTCACATTTGGAGCTGCTATATATTTCCTTTGGCAGGAAAGAAACAATAGGAGAGTTGAGCTAAGAGAGAGGTCCATTGATATTTTGTTTAATGTCATTTTGAGTTGAGTTTAGCTTAAATTGATAGATTACCGTTTGAAAGGTACCCCTAATGTGATAAAAGCGTCTAAAGTAGGGAGTTTACCTGTGAAAATTGATAAGAATGGTAAGGAGACTTATAAAACCTTTAGCAAAAATAGTCATGGATAATAGCCTTAAGTGGGTTCGTTGGGTGACCTGGTCTCATGGTGGGGCTGGGTTATGGGATTGTAATAGGGTTTTCGACATTGATGATCATGGAACTATTAGGACGAGTTACCAGCACAATATCTGTTATGTACCGTTGTTTTACATCAGGTTTTGTGATCCAGGTCCTTGTGTTTAGGCAGCGTGGTTTCCCATTTTGAGTTTATATGGTTTAGGTTTTAACAGTTTCTGCAAGTCTTTTTACAAAATTGTTTTTGTGTTTCAGGGATTATGCTTCTTTATCAATGTAAACGACCCAAACCCACTCCGGAGAGTAGGGGCCAAAACGTCAAATCAAGGTGTCATATCAATTGCATAATAGAAGGCATAAGTCATAAATGATGACATAGAACAAAGTGGAAAGCCAAATCAAACATCGCCTCCCATTTATGAGATCACCATGAATAACTAAAAGAAGTCTAAAGGACTAAAACATGTGTCCAAGATAGTATAAAGCACAACAACGTGTCTGCGATAAAAAGAAGGAAGCTAAATGGTCACTACCTAACACATACACTCTCTTCAAGCCCAATCTGCCCTCTAGATACCTGCCGTAAAAAGAAAGAGAAAGAAATACGGCTGAGCATAACGCTCAGTGGGGAAAAAAAAAACGATATAATACAAGTAAGTAATAAGTGTGAATCCTGGATAATAAGTATAAAAGCAAAGCGGAAAGATCATGAGTGTCATGAGGAAACCTGGAGAATACATCATGAAGGAATAGGAAATAAACATGTAATACATGGTAACGTGAAGTCAGAGATGTCATGAGATATCATGGATAGTATAAACATAAATAAAAAGGAATGTGCCCATGAGCCTCATATAATCATACATGTCCTATTAATAATGTCGTGAATACATGCATATAATAGCGGGGCTGCCTCAACATGTAATGAGGGGTGACCTCTTATAATAATATGGATGGAGGATCAATCCAATGTGATGGGATGTAGATCACTTACATCGAACCAATCACATGAACCGTGTAAGACATTTAGAACGAGGGATGCACCATTACACCCCTGATAATAATGGCCAAACATGAAATATAATCTGGTACCATGAAAAGACCGCCGCATGAAAATCAATCTCACGCGAAAGAGTCAAGACAACAGGTCCTCATGTGTCCCGGTCATGTACCCAGATTTAGTCCATGACTAGGTGGTAAGTCATGTAAATCATGGTCATGCGTATATATAGCTCGGGCAATAGAATAAGTCTTGAAATCAAACATGTAAAGGATCATGGCAAAAGACATAAAAATGGGGAAGCATAGCAGTTCTGGGGATGAATCATGGAAAGAAAGAATGTCCTTACTGAAAGGACGAATATATCCGTACCTTATGTCCAGCAGTAACGGAAAAAGATGGATAAGAAGATGGAAGCTACTCCTGCTTAATGCGATCTACATGTTAAAGGACATATATAAGTTACTTGTTCATGATTAAGGTTACTTTCCATTTTTAGCAACTTTCCTAATTTTTAGCAAACTTTCTATTTTTAGTAACTTTTCCATAATTAGCATGATCTTGATTAGTACGTTCCATGATAACATATTCCATCGACTGAATATATTTTTCATGATTAGTATCTTGTTATATTGGGTACTTTTTCCAAAAATAGCAGCTTCTAATTAATATAAGTTTCCCAAAACAAGACTTTCCTTAATTAACTTTCCATAAATGATAACTTTCCTGATTTAATAAGTTTCCATAAATAGCAGGTTTCTATAAATAGCAGGTTTCTATTTCTGTATTTACAATCCAAATCCTTGATCTTACATAATTTACGTAATTAATCCTTTTAGTTATCCATTAATTAAACATGATCTTTAATTATCCATTTTTGCAAAACAAGACCCTTAAAATATCAAATATGGTATATTCATACTTAATACTTTAAATACAGATCATACATGACCCTTGTACTTTTCATAATTTACAACTTTTAGTCTCTCATTTAAATACAATTCGAATTAATATATATATATTAGTAAAATTAATCATGTATAACCCATAACAATTATCAAATGGACAATTTTATACCCTTCTACTTTATTTTTCTCTCAGAATCGATACATTTATTAACATGCCATAATCAGCCCCAAAGTTCATCGAAATTACAAAACACCCCTTACACTTTTAAAAACAAATCGGTAACCAATAAATGCACAAAACCCTAATTAGAATTTTCCCCAATAATTACATAATTTTTCTACATTCATTAGCATGTATTGGACCTGGGAAAAATATAAAAACCCTAACCCTAATTCGTTTTCCAATTTATTCCTTCATTTCCTTCATAATTCAAAATCGGCAAGACTTGAAAATTCCACAATAATTATCTAAATCTTTTATACAATTTTTATAACAATTTATCTGGTTCATACATGATATATACAAGTCATAAAAATTATAAAATCGAAAGTATAAATTTATTTAGAGCCGAATACAATTCTTGCAATTATTTAGGGTTTAGATCATGTTTAAGCTTAATAAATCATATTAAACCGTGCATGTAATTTTTCTCATGAACATAATCAATGTATATAATGTAAACAGAATTATATAAAATACCTTGAATCTTTATGATATTTTATGATTATTGAGTTCGGCTAGGTATTTCGAATTCAAAAGAACGACCATAAATTGAATCAAGCTTTCAAAACCAATGAAACCAATAAATTTTCTTAGCTCCCTTGACTCCCACGAACCCTATAAACTTCCTCCCTTGCTGTATAAAAAATGTTGTGTGCCCGCCCCCTAAAATTATTTAGGTTTTCCGGAAATGGTTTTTAACGATTACAAATGAAAAATAAGTGTATAAAAAGATATACTAGGAAGAAGTGCCGAGTTTTTGGGTATTTCAAAGTATAAAATCAATTTAAATTTGCCTAATTATTTATAATTTTCCTCTGTTATTTTATATTTAATTTGTATAAAATACATATTAACCTTTTAAATAATGGCAAAATACATATATATAAGTAATATTATATTTCTTGCATAAAATAAGATAATTTAATCTTATAATAAAATTTCATACTGTCACATGATGTACTTTAAAATTTATAACACTATATTGAATTTTAGTCATGCTTTTAATTTAATTTTTCTTTCTGACATGTAGGCTTTGTAATTTTGCACTTGTTTTCTAATTTTAGGGTTTTACAAGCTTCTTCCCCCCATAAAAGAATAATTCATCCTCAATTAGAAACATGATACACTGAAAAGGACATACCAGATCATGGAAGAAAATGAGGATAAGAAGTCCGTATAACTTGCTCCGGTCTCTCCAAAGTGGCTTCCCCAGCTCGGGATATTCCTCAAAGAATTTTGACCAAAAGGAATTCGTCGTTCCTCATGACACTGTCCTGACGGTCTAGAATAGACCAAGTCTTTCCGTGTAAGATAAATCCTCAACGAAATCTGATCGTATGGTATAATGAGACAACAGAAGAGGATGATACTTGTGACTTCTGAACAAAATACGTGAAATACATCATGAATGTGTGATAGCTGAGGCGATACGCCAAACGATAAGAAATCTCTCGACGCGATCGAGAATTTCGAATGGTCTGATGAAACAAATCTTGTCTGTAATACCAAAATGTCTGCCTCCACTCGTAGGCGATACTTTCAAGGAAACAAATAATTTTGCGTGAAATTTAATGGTCTACTAAGCTTGTTGGTATAACCTTCCTGACGAGTATGAGTTTCCAGAATACGAAACGTAAAACGTAGATCCTTATCGGATACAATTGCTGACGGAGTACCGTGTAGTTGCACGATCTCCTGTTGGAATATCCTTGCAATTTTTTACTATCAGAATAATCTTGACAATTTGGGTAAGAGAAAGCACATAATTGTTCCAATATAAATAAAGAAATATTTGGGCTCTTAAGATTCGGTAAAGTGTCACCTGACGTGCCAATGAGATAGTAGCTCCAAACCTGGGATGAAAACAACAGTTTCTAGTTTTATTCCAATCTATAGTATGATAGTCCATTTCTTAGGGCTTTAGCTGACGTGAAACATAGGAAATTTCTTTCTCATGCCGCATGAGTGTACAATCAATGCCCTTATTAAGAAAGCATTTCTGAAAATCTGAAATCCATCTGAATCAGATGGAAGAGTAAGAATAGGCGTGGAAATTAAACGTTGCTTAAGTTCTTCAAAAGAACTTCTTCTCTCGCTCTCCGGATCCAAACAAGCTTCTCATCCTTCGTGTAGTTTAGTCAAGGTTAAGCGCCAACCGTGAGAACCTTCAACAACTCGGTAGAAAATGACCGCTAACCCTAGAAAACTGCGTGCTTCGGTCTCAGACGTCGATTTTTTTTTGGTTTTTTTTTGTGTGTTTTGTTGTTATTTTGGCCATATTAGAGACAACCTCAACTTTCGCCGGATCCATAGTAATTTCCTCTGCTAGAACAACATGACCTAGGAATACCTTTACTCACTAGAAACATGCATTTTGACAAACTGGCAACAATTTTCTCTTGTCGTAAAAATCAGTATAACAGTGCGAAGATGGTCCGCGTGTTCCTCATTAGATTTAGAGAAAATCAGAATGTCCATTATGACTTGATGACGAACTTGTCTAAGAATTTATGAAACTCGTTTATCACTCCATAAAATACCGCCAGAAGCAGGGTAAGATAAAGAATTTATAACGGAAGACCATAACAAAACGGTGTGAAATTGCAGTCCTTGGAACGTCCTGCACTTCCACTCACAACTGATGATAACCATGTCCGTAATTCAATCTTGGAAAACTGCTTACACCCATGAATTGATCAAAAAATTAATCGAGACGGAGGAAATAACGATTACGGATATGATCTTGTTCAATTTACGGTAGTCGATACATAATCTCATGTTACCAGTCCTTCGTCTTGACAAACAGAAGCAGATGCCGATCCCATGGTGATACCTTGGGTGTATATAAACCTTGTCCTAGACAACTCTTGTAACTTTATCCTTTAACTCCTACCACTTAACTAAGATAAGCGATATGGCTTCTGCATAGGCCATTGCTCCGAAGCAACTCAATGTCATACTCGACGTCGCGGATAGAAGATATTCCTGGAAGTTCTTCTGGAAACACATCCGGAATTTCAGAAATAATCGCTGATCATGAATAGAAGAAACTTCGACTGAAATAGAAGGAACGTTAGAAGTCCATGTCATGAATGGTTGTTAGAAAACTATCCGCAGAATCTAATGAAATGGATGGTCAAGATTTGTCCCTTGGTATGCAGAGAGAAACTAGTATGCAAAATAACTCACCTCATAATGTATTAGTACCCATTTGAAAAAACTATTTTCTCACAACGTTGGCTTATATTGAAAACAATCCTTTATTTGGTATAAATTACTTTAATTGATGGCGAATCAATACTCGTAAAAATATTATTTTCTCACAACGTTGATTTATTTTGAAAACAATATCTTATATAAGTATTAATTACTAGATTTGATGTTTGACTATCTCTTCGGCTTTTGCCCTTCAAAGTAATCAAATAAGAAATCTAAATACTTCAAAAATTATTAATCAACAAGTCTCTTTTTAATCCACGCTTAACTCACTAATCACTACTCACTTAACAAGCATAAATAAACTACTCGCTAATCATGGCAACTAAATGAACAATATTAAGCAATGCAATAAAAACAATCATATTAAGTTAAATAAAGTAAAACTACTAATTATGAAGAAGGGAAAAGAAAGTAGAACCCGATCAAAACAATGAAGACGATATAAACCACCCAATCTTATAAACTAAAATAATACATAAGTTTATTTCTTTCTAGTTTTTATTTAACTAACCAGTTAATAAAGTATAAACCTTGTTTACTAATTAATCTTATAACAGCTAACAAGCTCTAAACTTAAGGTGAAATCTTAGCTTATAAGACTCATAAGCTCCACGCCTCATGAGTTGAACCGAATTCACCATCTCAAAACAAGCAAAGGTTAAACGATACAAAATAATAAGCTAAGACCATTTAACTACTTATTCGAACACTTTTGAAATCTATTTTTAAGCTAGATGAAGATTAAACCGAAACCATTTTAAGCAAATGAAAAATAAACCAAACAACGAGCTAAATTATCCTAGAGTTGGTCCGAAAATACTAAATGATAAAAGGCTATTCAAACCGAGACAATATCAAGCTATTCCAATCCCTATCTACTAGAAACCAAACAAGCAAATCTGATCTCGAGCCAAACAAACTATTCTTACTCGGCAACACAATCTAAAATCATTTCGGCAACTTTTAAACTAAATAAGTAGAGATACGAGCGAAACAAAATCAGATTTAGATATAAGCTTACCAAATTACCATACATATATTTTGAAACAAAATATCTGAACTAAATAAGCAAGCATTTAAGTGAAATAAGCTACTAACTAATTAAAGCAAATCCAAGCTAATAGGACTATCACAGAAATCAGAAACAAATCGAAACCATTCGATGTATGTATCCTGTTCGAACCGAGCTAATAGGACTATCACAGAAATCAGAAACAAATCGAAACCATTCGATGTATGTATCCTGTTCGAACCAAAATACACCGAACTAATTCAAACAAATCCGAATCCAACGAACCGGTATGCCACAAAAATAAACTCATTGGTGAGCAGGCAAATGAAATAAGCAAAGATAGAACAAAACACAACTAATCAAAACCTAAATAAGCCAACTTTTTTTTGAAATATAAACTGCGACTGATAAGAAAACAAAGAAAAAAGAAGCAATCAAAATCCAACACAAACCTGGGAATTTCGAGAATCTATTCGAACCATCAAATCCTAAATCATACTAGAATAAATCAAAACAGTTCCTTACAAATTAAACTCTAACCATTACATAGATTGGAAATGAAAATTACATAAAAGAAAAATCTATTATAAATCCTAAACTAACCTACTGCTACTTTAAAATTGTTCTACCACTACTCTACGAAAATATATAAGACAAATCAAAATGAAAAGTGAAGACAAGATATGTTATATAAAATGTAACGACCCAAACCCGCTCCAGAGAGTAGGCCGAAACGTCATAATCATGGTGTCATATCAAAGCATAATAAAGGCATAAAGTCATAAATGATAATATAGAACAAAGTGGAAAGCCGGAATCAAACATCGGCTCCCGTTTATGAGATCAACATGAATAACGTAAAAGAAGTCTAAAGGACTAAAACATGTGTCCAAGATAGTATAGCACATCAAAGTGTCTGCGATAAAAAGAAAGGAAGCTAAATGGTCACTTCCTAAGCACACACTCTCTCAAGCCCAATCTCCCTCTAGATACCTGCCGTATAAGAAAGAGAAAGAAATACGGCTGAGCATAACGCTCAGTGAACGGATATAATAACACTGTAAGTAATAAGTATGAATCCTGGATAATAAATATAAAGCAGCGGAAAGATCATGAGTGTCATGAGGAAACCTGGAGAATACATCATGAAGGAATAGGAAATAAACATGTAAAGGGTGGTAAATGATGTGTGTTTTAGCACACATCATTTAAAATGTGCGGCGTACTTTGCCGATGTCGGTGCAAGAATCATTAATGCTGCAAGGAAGTGCGGCGTACTTTCGTATATAAAAAACCGGCGTAATTGGTGAGTTATGCAGTCTTCGTTGTAATCTCTTTAATTCATCTTAAACCCCCCCCCCTTGGACAGGATAGTACGGCGCACTTTGCTGGAAAACCGGCGCACTTCTTAGCATTTTCAGCTTTAGCCCTTTCTTTTCTTCTAACTTGTCTTCCGATGAGTATAAACACTTGTATTTTGGTCTTTTTGAGCTCAAGATATTTTCAAGTGAACCTGCATATATTTTATGCTATTAAGTATCAAAAGTTCACGGGAAATGATAAAATATATACAAATAACGCCGCCGAGAACATGTATAATTTAGGCGTTATCAGTCTATTTATAGTCTAACTACTATCTTCCACGTAACGGTCGTTAAGTCCTTTTTATAAGAAAAGCCTTTAAAAGTGATACACATAATATTCCTTCTTTTAAAATACACGTTTCCGACACTTTTAAAATATTATTTTGGCTCTATAAAACGGAGCTTAGAAAAATATATTTATTTCGTCTATCTTAACAAAACGCCGTTTATCCGATATAAATCTGTTTTAACAAATATTAATCGACCCTAAAAATGTAACTAAGTGTTCTATCTATTTGTCCATTCCACCAACTTCATTCTTATCCTATGGTCTAAAATCCAACAACACAAATCCACAAATCCTCAAATCCACAAATTTACTTACAAATCCAACCTCATCCTAAAACTATATATATTCGCAACACTTCCATGAATACCATTATTTAAGTATAACATCATCAATAATATAGGTATAAGCATAAACAAACGATTCTCATAAAGATGTAGTTTTATAAAACAATAACGAGCTCAAGTATGGACTTTTTATTTATGACTTTTATGTGTAAACATTTTAAAAGTAGTTTTTATAAACAAAAGTGTAGATTTTATAAAAGAACAAGTATGGTGGTAAATATATGCATGAGATGATGAGATGAGTATATAAATGATATGAAGTGTATAAAAATATGTAAAAAATATTTACATACAAAAGTGAGAAAATAGATGAAGATTAACCCGAAAATAATAGTGTATATAACCTGAACTCGATCCAAAAGTAACCTGAATAAACTAAACACTATACCACTAGTATGTATATGAACCTAATACTTAATGATTAAAGAAAAATGAACACCCCTTTGGTGTTGGAGTGGTCGGCCGAACAAGGAGAAAAAGAAAGAAAGAGAGCTTAAAATTTTCTAAGTGTTTAATATGTGTGTGAAGCAAATGAGCATAAGACTTCCTTATATACCACTAGTGTGCATAAATGATCCAAAGTGTGTAGGGTTCAATCCACATGCAAGATAAATATGGTTAGCAAAAGTTTTGGGAAGGACTAGACTAAAACCAAAATATGTTGTGACCACATGTACTAATGAAAGAAAACAACAAAAATCCCATGGTGTTGAGGTGGTGGTTCGAACGGATCAAGGGGATAAGGGGGGACAAAATTGGGACCATTAGTACAATTGGTTAGGAATATGCTCCATGTTTCATGCAAATGTGGTATAGGGTAGTTTGGTTAGCTAGAAATTGTGTGGAATGTGTTTGTGTGTGTGTGTGATTGGACGACAACAATGAAAAGGGGAGCGGACCAATATTTCAAAATTTGTATTTTTACTCACACTTATATATAGATATTAATTTAGGAGGGTAAAAGTATATACATGCACGCATGCAAATTCAAAATGCTTAATCTACGCAACTTAGAAAACGTAAACGCGCGACATATAAAAAATATGCCCGGAAAGTCATAATATGCAAGTTATGAATAGACTACACTTAATCTAAAGCCAGAACGCATCCAGTGATAGTTTTCGATTATACGCAGGACAACTTCCTGATTTTAGGTCAAATCAACACGTAACTTATAAAAGTCAAACTAATGCACATAAATAGAAAGTTATTGACCTACGAATTTTCAGAGTGTTACATTCTTTCCCGTTAAAAGAGCTTTGTCCCCAAAGCTCAAGTCATGGTATTTGACTCGGTTATGGAGTCAGAAAATAAATCCGGGTACTTCTTTTGGAACTGGTCTTCACGTTCCCACGTAAACTCAGGACCTCTCTTAGAATTCCATCGCACTTTGACAATAGGAATGTGGCTTTGATTCAGACGTTTGACCTCACGGTCTACGATTTCGACGGGTTCCTCGACGAAGTGAAGCTTGTCATCGATTTGGATTTCATCCAACGGCATAACGAGGGTTTTTTTGGTCAAACACTTCTTCAAGTTCGACACGTGAAAAGTACTGTGGGCTCTACTTAATTGTTTTGTAAGTTCGAGTCGATAAGCGACAGTCCCAACCTTCGTTAAATCTTGAAAGGTCTGACGTAACGCGGGTTCAGCTTTCCCCGTTTACCGAAGCGTGTCACTCCTTTCCATGGCGATTTTTTCAATATGACCCTATCTCTAACTTGAAACTCAAGAGGTTTACGCCTCACGTCTGCGTAACTCTTTTGTCGATCTCGCGCGGCTTGGATTCAGCTCTTTATCTAAATGATCTTCTCAGTCGTTTCATGGATAATATCTGGACCAGTGAGTTGGCTATCTCCAACCTCAGTCCAGCAGACAAGTGACCAGCACTTACGACCATACAACGCCTCAAACAGTGTAGCCTTAATACTAGTGTGATAACTGTTATTGTACGAAAGCTCCACTAGAGGAAAATGTCGATCCTAGTCGTTTCTAAAATCTATCACGTAAGCATGTAACATATCCTTAGCATCTGAATGGTCCTTTCACTTTGACTGTCGGTTTGTGGATGATAAGCGGTGCTCATATCCAGACGAGTACCTAAGGCTTTCTGGAGTGACTGCCAGAAATGAGCGGTGAATCTGCTATCTCTATCAGATAGGATTGAAACTAGCACTCCATGTCTCGAGACTACTTCCTTCAAGTAAAGCCTCGTTAGTTTCTCCATTGAATCAGTCTCCTTTATTGGTAAAAAGTGTGCATATTTTGTTAGTCGATCAACGATTACCCAAATCGTATCGTGACCACTTGTTGTTCTTGGCAGCTTAGTGACAAAGTCCGTTGTTATCTTCTCCCACTTCCACTAGGGAATATATGGCTGAACCAACAAACCGGATGGTTTTTGGTGTTCTGCCTTAACCTTTGCACATGTTAGACACTTACTAACATAGGTGGCAATCTCAGCCTTCATATTGAGCCACCAATAAAACTTCTTAAGATCAAGATACATCTTATCAAAACCTGGGTGGATGGAGTACTTAGATTTGTATGACTCATTCATGATCAAGTCCCTTAATCCTCCAAGATGTGGTAACCAACTCCGTTTCTCGATACAGAGTGTTCCGTCAGGACGAGTCTCGAACTCCTTATTCATACAACGAAGATTCTCTTCCAAAACGTTCTCTTCTTTCATTGCCTCAACTTGAGCAGTCAAAATTTAGGATGGAAGGTTTAGACCAATTATCATAACTAAGGCTCGAACTCGTAGTGTCTTAATCCGTTCCTTTCGGCTCAAGGCATCAGCCACCATGTTCGCCTTTCCGGGATGATAACGAATCTCACAATCGTAATCACTGAGAAATTCCAACCATCGACGTTGTCTCATGTTCAACTCCTTTTGATCTAAGATATGTTTCAAACTCTTGTGATCAGTGAACACGATACACTTTGTGCCATACAAGTAATGTCTCCACATCTTTAGAGTGAACACTATAGCTCCTAACTCTAAATCGCGAGTTGTGTAGTTCTTCTCATGAATCTTGAGTTGACGAGACGCGTAAGCTATGAACTTATCCTTTTGCATCGAAACTGCTCCTAATCCTTTGTGCGAAGAATCACAGTAAACCACAAAGTTTTCGCTTCCTTCGGGTAATGACAGAATCAGCGCACTACACAGTTGCTGCTTTAACAAATGGAATGTCGACTCTTCTTCTCTCCCCAATCAAACTTTATGCTTTTCTGAGTCGGCTTAGTCATAGGCTTAGCATCTTTGAAAATCCTTCGATGAATCGGCGGTAATAACCGGCAAGACCTAGAAATTAACGAATTTCTGTCGGAGACTTGGGCGATGCCTAATCCTTGATAGACTTAATCTTAGCAGGATCAACGTGAATGCCTTCACTATCAATCACGTGACCGAGAAATTGCACTTTTGGAAGCCAAAACTCACACTTTGAGAACTTAGCGTACAATTCCTCCTTCTTAAGTAATTTCAAGATTAACTTAAGGTGTTTCTCATGCTCTTCCTTGCTCTTGGAGTAGATCAGAATATTGTAGATGAATACAATCAAGAACTTATCCAGATATGACTTGCACTTCCAATTCATAAGGTCCATGAATACAGCCGGTGAGTTAGTCAAACCAAATGGCATAACTTGAAATTCGTAATGACCATAGCGCGTCCTAAACGCCGTCTTAGGAATGTCTTCCTCTCGAACTCTGAGTTGGTGATAACCAGCCCTTAGTTTGATCTTAGAGTAGACACTCGATCCTTGTAGTTGGTCAAACAAGTCATCAATCCTTGGAAGCGGGTACCGATTCTTCACGGTAAGCTTATTCAATTCATGATAATCGATGCACATTCTGAACGATCCGTCTTTCTTTTTGACAAACAAAACCGGAGCTCTTCAGGGTAAGGAACTTGGTCTTATAAATCCCTTGTCAAAAAGTTCTTGCAATTGAGCAGACAGCTCTTGCATCTCAGACGGGGCAAATCTATACAAAGCTCATGCTACAGGTGCAGGACCAGGGACCAAGTCAATTTGAAATTCAACTTTTCGAGCTGGTGGAAGTCCTGGCAAGTCTTCAGGAAAAACATTCGAGAAATCCCGTACGATTGGCACGTCTTCAAGTCGCTTCTCCCCAGACTTGTCTTCAGTCTTATTTTCCATAATTTGCGCCAGAAAGACATGGCATCCTTTTTGGATATATTTTTGGGTTTTGGTGCACGAGATAATATTCAATTTAGAATTTCTTTCGCCTTTACTCCTATCACCTTGAATCATCAATACTTCATCTCCATAGGGGACACGAATGATCTTCTCGTCGCAAATAATTACGACGTGGTATTTTGTCAACCAATCCATACCGATGATCACATCAAAACTACCAAGCTCTACAAGCATTAAGTCGATGTCGAGCGGGTGGTTTAGAAAATTTAATGTACAACCTCGAATGATAGTATCGGCTCCTTTGATCTTTCCATCGGCTAACTCGACAAACTACTTAGTGTCTAGTGCAGTGAGGGAAATATCAATTAAGGAGCTAAACCTAGTTGATGCAAAAATTCTATCGGCACCGGTATTAAATATTATTGAAGCATAACGATTATTGAGGAGAAACATACCAGTAACGACGTTTGGGTCCTGATTGGCTTCTCCTCCTCTACTGAGGGCATAAACTCTTCCTCTAGCTTCCCCATTTCTTGCTTGATTTCCATGAGTTTAGTTCTTCAATTTTAGGAAATCACTACGGTAATGACCTTGCTTTCCACACTCATAGCAAGTCACAGTAGTCCTTTGATTGGCCGAAGGAGTTCTCTGATTACCGATAGCAGTAGTAGCAGCAGCAGGAGTCTTATGATCGCTCAACATGTGACCAACCTTTTTTCAATTTCCACACTTCACAGTGCATGGCTCAGCGTGATGAAACTTGCACTTGTTGCAATATGGTAAGCTTCAAGAATAGGGCTTCTTCTCATTATTCCCTATAGTGTAGGCTCTTGCTACATTGGTTCTATTGAAAGGTTGTTGGTGCACATGGTTGTCTCTCGAGTGATTCTCCTACTTTCTCTTGTTGTCGGCTTGCCTAGCAGTATTTGCATGAATCTTCTGGTCCATCAAACTGCTTTCCATTCTAACGGCATCCTGAAACCTTGTTGGGGCAAACGAAGTTGCATTTCCCTGAATGCTGTCGGGAGGACCCTACATAAACCTTTCAATCGTGTCCTCTTCCTCAAGGACCATCTTAGGAAACAATAAAGAAAACTCTTGGAACCTTTGGGTATAAGCAGCCATATCATTACCCTTTACGGTCAAATTCCACAATTCACTCTCCATCTTCTAAACCTCGTTCCTTGGACAGTACACCTCTGTCATCAGCCTCATAAGTTCTTTCCATGTCATTGCATAAGCAGCATCAGTTCCAACTGTCCTCTTGTGAGAGTTTCACCATGTCAATGCACCATTTTGCAGGGTTCATGTAGCATATTTCACCTGATATCTTGGTGTACAGTTACTGATGTAAAATACTGATTCCATCTTTTCAAACCACCTTGCCAAACCAACTGCTCTTTCAGTCCCTTTGAAGTTGAGTGGTTGACAGTTCAAAAATTCCTTATAAGTACACTCCCAGGCAGCTTGCATAGCTCCTCCCGCATTATCACCATGGTTTCCATTCCCATTGTTGTTGTTAACATTCACATTTCCATTTCCACCTCCATTCCCGTTTCCATTTCCACCTCCATTTCCATTATCACCTTCATTCTCAACTACGTTCTTGACGTTTTGGTTTGCCTCACAAGTTTCCAATGTTTCTACCACGCGTTGGGCGATCACTTCCTCAATGGATCCAGGTGTCATTCTTGATCGAGTAGCAGGCATGATTCTAAATCACAAAATATAATAGGGTGAGACTTTCATGCAAGGTGCTTTCGTCATATCGTAGGATAGACGCAACACTAAGTTCATATTGAACAGGGATATAAAATATGGTAGAATCGTTATGATTCCAAAACAAAATAAATAATATCACAATACGCCGAGAATATAAGAGAAATAATAATAATAGATAAATTAGTTATCATAACATAGAAAATTTGTCGGTTACATCATACTTTCATAAAAGGGAGTACATAATGCTAATACTACTAATATCTAGTGATAGTCGATACATAAATCATGATGCAGCTGAACTATGGCCTATATCCAAAATGCATAATCATAAAAGTCTCGATCCTCGTAAGACTCTCTCGATCAGCAAAGTGAGACATCATGCTCTGTCTTAGCTCCTCTGAAACATACCCCAAATGACGCTGAACTTCAGCAAATCTCTCTCTCTCAATCCTCAGGGTATCACGAAGACTCGACTCGCTAAGCTCCAAAGATCTAACCCTATTACGTAGAGCAGTCCTCTCTGCCTGAGCAGTCTCAAGCCTACTAGTCAAAGTCCTAATCTCCTCCTCAACCTCCTTCATCCTCTAGAGAGTCATCTCCAATAAATGATCGTACATCCCCTGAATGACCTCCCCATGGTTATCTAATCGCTCTGCAATAGTCGGCTCGGGAAGGACAAGTAGGGTGTCGGGCTCTGCAACAACGTCTACATCAATCTCAATGATAGCCCCAACACTAGCATCGGTACCAACCTCAGTACCTACCTCAGCACCTGCCTCAATATCTGTCTCAAGACAAATCTTGGTACTACCCTCCATACTAGCCTCATAACCCCTCTCGGTACTATCCTCGATGCTAGTCTCTTGATGAAATGTAGATGGTGAACCCCTCAACCTCTTACGAGGGGGTAAAAGATTAGCTCGAATGAGTGACAAGGCTATCAGCGAATGATCTGCCGCTGACAAAGAAGTTGGTACGTTTTTTAGCCATTTAGGTTCGCTTAATATGAAAAATGGTATGTGTAATTAAACACATATCAATGAACGTGGTGATGGTGGTGATGATGATGATGATGACACATAGCGAAACCTCCTACGGTTAGCCGGTATGCGTGCAGGAAACGGATGTACTCTCTTCTTTGTAGTCAACATCCTATGGCACCCGTTAGGGTGGGTATGATAGAGTCGGCCTAAAGGAATCTCCTGTCCAGATAGGACAAGAACAGCAGGTAGGCGAGGTAACCCTGGTAATGCAGGTACAATCTGAAGAGATGCTGGTGGTGTGGATGCAGAAGATGATGCATTTGAAATAGGATAGTGTGTTTGACCATGAAGCTTACCAACGTTAATATGTTGTCCTCGTCTTTTACGCCTCCAAGCATCAAGATCGAATATATTCATGCCAAAAGCCCATGCGCAAGCCTTAGGATGGAAAAAGATATAAGTGATGATGATATAGCGGGTCCGTACTTCATTCAGGATCGGTTGTTTGTGACACTTGATCCCACCACAAGGAGGGTACATGTCCATTTCATTCAAGAGAACGTCATACCACTATAATTTTCTGCATTTGTTTCTTCATATGTTTTAACTTTATTTTTGTTTTTAGATATGCTAGAAATACTGAACCTTATTTTAAAAGGTATGTCTACTCCCTACATGTTTGTTTTCATAACAGGGTCAAATAACCAAAGTATATTTTTAAATACTATAAATTTAAAAAGCATTAAGACCTTCATGTTAAGTTCGGATACCTCATCCTATTCATGCACTCGAGGCTCTCTGGCTTATCAAATGTGCTCTCAAGTTGTCCTATATGTTCTGCCCAAAGTGACATATGTATCTGCTGATACGCGCCCATTGCAATTTCAGTGTCTTGAGTACCTTCTAATGAACATTGGTTGATGTTTGCAGAACCCAACATCACAAACTCGTCATCAACGAACATTCCTTTTGAGTTTACATGGATCATAAAACGTCGGCTTGCTATACTAAGTGCCTAGATATAATCAGTAATACCACTGGCTTACAATTCACTTAGAAAAAATATACGCAGATAGCTGATCTAAAATACTAATCTATCACATTGCATTTATCTTAGGGCAACAAAACGGAATTCAAGTGTTTTGGTCTATTATTAATCAAGAAGATGAAGAAATTATTTTAAGAGGTTTCATGATTCTGTATTTAGTAAAGGTAGAAGTATGTTTGGATCACTTGCATTGGGGCTTAATGGTCGTTGTGACTTGAATCTGTATGAGCAGTACAACTATTTGCTAATTTCATCAAAGATAGGAGCGAGGGGTCATCACCATTATTATGGCATCGATTATCCTGGTTCTATTGCCACCGGAAGGTTTAGCAATGGGCTCAACTATGCAGATTTACTTGGTATGGAAATCCCATGATACTATCACTGTTATATATATTGCTCATGACCTTAAATTGCCCAACTATCCTAGTTTTTGACCATATGATTCCTTAAGTATCTGATGTCGTTCATTTTGAGTAATGCCATATGTTGCTAAAAATCTTATAGAGGTCCACTACAAATGCATATTAGCCAAGGGTTTGTAAGGATTTATAATGTTACCATCTATATGTACTTTGTGGTATCGTATTTTTTATATTAGAAACTATTGATGATATGAGAACAAAAAGAGATTTATAAGGATTAAGGCTTTGCTATATACCATTTTGTTGATATGCTTTTCTTGATACTCGAGAGATATAGGTACAGGTGGATGACAAGTCAATAATGAGATTTCTGAGTATAGGTTAGAGTAGTGATGCATTTGTATAAGGTTCATATGATCATAAGTTTGTGTTGCTGCTATGGTATATATCGCTCGTCAAGAATAACATATATTAGTAAATTCTTTAACTTGAAACCTTTTCCTAGAATTCATTTTTTAGAATCACTCTTCTGGTCGTTGAGTAAGTACCAGGCTGGAGGACCTTCAAAGCTTTATGCAAGTTTTATGTTCCTCATACTTTGGATCCTTTTTCACTTCCTCCAAGTCCTAATGGCATATTTTCTTCCCTTGATTTCCATTGTCCACATATCTAAAACCTATATGCTGAATCATGGCTCACGCCTCTTAACTCTGTAGCTCACACTTTTTTTCTTTTCTTCATCCTTGCTACTCACTACTACATATTTGGTTTGTGCATCGATGTCAGTTTTTGGTGAATATGAATACTGGATATAAGTGGCCATGAAACCATGACTGATGAATGACTTTCGAGGCCAAACAATAGAAATTCAATAATCTTTTTGAAGAACTTCAGGTAAGCATATAAAAGGTTTTCAAAGACATTATATATTTAAATTAATGCAAATAAGAGAACATCTGTTAATAACATCTATGTGGAAGTTTGATCAAAGAAAAAATATGATGAACAAAGATTGCAATTCAAATCACAGAGACTTTTTCTACATAAGCCTATAAGATTTCATCTAAACTGGTGAATTTAGCAACATGTTTACTGGGTTAAAGCATGCTTTGTAACCGAAAGGTTCAGAAATAATAATCCATAACCAACTAAGCTAGCGTGCCAACATGTATGCTTAAAGCATTCTATATTTCTATATAACAATACCTGCCTATTGTTAATATCTTTAACCAACTTTATAATTGAAATAATTTGAACCTGCTTTACACATGACCTGCCCAGACGGGTTAGGGCGATGTTGTGGTTTATATCATTATTACTTTCATACAGCGCATACCGGCACGCACTCTGGTTGGGATAATTATGGCCAACCTAGTTTTGGGGGGCAATTCCTAGACTTTATACACCCCTAACACCACATGGTTCTCTTATCTATCAGTTCTTTATCTGGGCGCTATCATTTGCTCTAAAATTATTTGACATCATGTTATTAAAATATAAAATTAAAACCGCCATACAGAAAGGAAAAAAAGGAAATCAGCAGCTTTGACATTCAAAACACACAAATCAGCTGCACTCGTGTCATAGATAAGAGCATGAAAAGCATTAGGACATACCCTATCTTACTTACATGGGTAGTTATAGAAAAAAATGTGTGCGACTTGATCTATTATCTACTTTTTTTTCAAACAACACATCAGATCACATTTTCCTATTGTTTAGTTGTGTAAGTTAGAATAACATGAACATGGGTTAGACTTGAAAAAAAAGACACAATAAACTGAAAAATAGAAATTGAAACCTCTTAAGGATGTTTAGCAAATAAAGCGTGCCTATTAAACATTAAATTCTATACATGGGTTATATGAAAATGATGCTCCTTAAATACCGAACAAAGTTAGGTGATAATGCTGATCACTGAGTTAGGTGATAATGTTTATCAATGAGTCGGGTGATAATGCTTATCACTCTTGAGCACTTTTAGGCTAATATCAAAGTAAGAATAAAGTTCCTTAAGAATGCTTAAACTTGTTAAAGGGCGGCAAATTTCATCTTATGCACAAAAAAACTAACACTGACCTGGATTACATTCAGTCACACGTGGACACGGTCTTAATATAACAAAGTAACCAGCTAAAGACGCTTATATTACCTGGTATATCAAGCTTTTTCTCACAAACCTTCTGAGTAGGTTTCCAAAACTTCCCTATCCTTGAGCTTCAGGTAGAAACATCTCTTTCTTCATGAAATATAGAAACATTGCTTTAACTTCATCCATGGCTGCCAAATACTTGTCATCAAAATAGTTTAGGGCAAGAGAGAGATAGATGTCCTATTTTCATTGCAACAAACTCACAATCAATGTTACAAAAATTAAAAAAAATACCACTTGTAAAGTTTAATTGGCACACATAACTGGTTTTTGTTGTAAGCCGCAATGGTGCTTGATCGTTTCGTCACCTTTCGCTAAATGAGGTGTTTGATCCTGCACACATGACCTAAATAACAAAAGTGAATATCAATAAACATAAACATAAATATATACGGTAAACAATTATGTATAGTTGCCACAAATTATATGGGTGTTTGGAATTGCTTTCTAAACTTCTTATACGCTATGAACAGTCGAGGTAGCTGCATTTCTTTATGAATAACAAGTCAAATAAGACTTTATGAAAAAGTTTATCAATAGTCGATAGTTGCATTTCTTTGTTACAGATATGAGAACCAACTTGTGTTTCTTTGACAGTGTATCGTTCCAGTAAAGTCTTCGTTTCTTCATTTGTAAGTACCTGGTGCTCAGGAACTAACACATAATTTTTAACATTGATCAACAACTCTGGCTCCTGTATTTCAAGAAATATGTTAAAAAGAGTACCAATATTAGTATTGAGGTATAATTATGACTGTTTGACTTGTTAATGGGTCAATTCGCTATGTTTACTCGAATGGGACAAAATGGAAAAATATATAAAAAGTAGCTTCAGAGAACGTGAGTCAACTGATTTGAGAGGCACCTACACGGGTCAAAAGGTAAAATGTCTCTTTTGACCGGAATGGCAGAATCCTTTTTTAACTATCACCTGAATCTCTCATATGACCATAGCTAATAAATAGCGAGAAAGGTATCAAGAACGCCACATACTTTTAGAGGTTGCGAGAATGCGGTCTCATCCTAATTCCTGTGTGGGTCCCACTATGTTTATGTGAAAGAATTATATACAGATAAAACTTTGCAAAAACTTTATGTGATCTAAAAGATGATGCACCGGTCGATTCAGTAATACCAAAACTTGCAGATAGACCAGAGATAACATAATTCGTAAAATAAATAAGGTAACTAAAACATAGTGAAAGTAGTAAATCACCTGGAAAACTTTCAATTGAAACTTGGTAGCTATCTCACTCATGCAGGTTCGAACAAATGGTGTCAGATGATCAGTGCAACGAATAAGTTGGGTTGTAGCCGAAGTCCATATTAGGGTTTATGATGATTATCGGATGAAATTGTAAAGATACGAATATCAGGGTGTTGTGAAGATATGATTGAATAATCCATGGAATTAATAGTTATCTTCAAAAGATACATTCCATAATAGTAAAAACGTAATAGATTTTTATCATATTTTGCTGCTAACATGGCAGTCGTGATGACGTGGCATTATGACGTGGAATAAAATTGTCAAATGCCTCCTGTTATATATAATGTAGAGATATATGGCAATGTAATGCACATAAAAGCACATATAGGCAAGTAGGGATCATGTAAGGGTTATATTCTAGGCCTAATATGCAACCTGGTTCTCTATAACCTTGGCTCTGATTACCAATCTGTCACATCTCCAAAATTTAATCGCAACGGAATAGGTATTTTGAGGGCGTGACGTTATGGATACTCATCATACAAGATACAAGGAACGACCACTATATGGATGTTTTGAAAATAAAAATGCACCGTTGCATTAATTTAAATAAGAGTAAATTGCAAAAATGGTCCTTGGGGTTTGGCCAAATTGCAGATTTGGTCCGTCGAATTTCGAAATTGCAAAAACCGTCCGTATTTTGAAGGTTTGGTTTCACTTTTGGTCCTTGGTCAAAATAAAATGACTAAAATACCCTCGTCTCAACCATTGTGTGATGCGTATTAGGGAGGAGTATTTTAGTCATTTTTGTTCGACCAAGGACCAAAAGTGAAACCAAACCCTTAAAATACGGACTGTTATTGCAATTTCAAAATTCGACGAACCAAATCTGCAATTTGGCCAAACCACAAGGACTATTTTTGCAATTTACTCTTTAAATAAACAAAGTTGATACATAGATCAAAAGATAATTTAGACAATGCGGAAGCGTAAAATGTTTTGACAGACAATGGTATATAAAAATAGATAATTTCTTGGAAAATGAAGTCAATGCATGAAGGCGCCACATAATTCATTCAAAGAGTTCCAAAGCTAAGCACGTGAGAAAAACATGCTTAAAATGTCAACATAACGTTTGGTGAGTTCATAGTAAATAAGGATCGCAATTTTTATAAACGTATGATTTATTGTAACACATACAACAATCACAAAGAAAACGCATTTACGTTTGCACTAAGCTCATGACACCAAAGCTAAACAAAGTATGCAGCAAATTAATTCCAAATTGCGAATGCCCAAACCAGGTATCTAACCCAAGATTACCCGGAGATTCGACATGCTATACGTCCGTTTGATCGGTACCTCCGATACTAGTAAAAATCACCAAACTCGGACGGAGGATAGTCAATCCCAACTAGATCTATTTTTTAACACTCGCGCTTTCTTACGGTAATTAACGGTTCCTGATAGAAAGAAATGGGTTAACGGTACTTAGGCATAACAGTAAACGTAAAATTTTAATTATTTGCGTCCAATCGTAAAAACAAGCAATGTTTCTCACCCCAGTATTTTAAATCAAGTAAGTTCATAAAAACGAGAACACGGTGGGGCTATAAACTCACCTTAATCAATTCGTATAACTACGCAAGTCGTAGCTCATTACTAAGTCTTTTCGCTAAATTCCAAATTAATACTTTTAGTACTTCATATAGTCTATTTATAGTCTAACTAATATCTTCCACGTAACGGTCGTTAAGTCCTTTTTATAAGAAAAGCCTTTAAAAGTGATACACATAATATTCCTTCTTTCAAAATACACGTTTTCGACACTTTTAAAATATTATTTTGACTCTATAAAACGGAGCTTAGAAAAATAAATTTATTTCGTCTATCTTAACAAAACGTAGTTTATCCTATATAAATCCGTTTTAACAAATATTAATCGACCCTAAAAACGTAACTAAGTTTTCTATCTATTTGTCCATTCCACCAACTCCATTCCTATCCTGTGGTCCAAAATCCAACAACACAAATCCACAAATCTACTTACAAACGTTTTACGTGGCACGTAGTAAACAAATCAAACCATCCAATTCTTTTCATTTTTTATCATAGATAGAGATCAATCAAAATGAAATCTTTTTAAAAGATGATTTAGAGGAATGTACAGAACTGCGAGAACCAATCTTAGCCTTCTATTTTTTAATCAATGGCTATAAGAACTTGTGGCATAATGGTAATAAAATAGAATATTGACTAAAATTATATAATAAAAATAAGGGTAGAACCGAAATTCCACACTTAATATTAATCTCATTCAAAATAATAAACCGTCCCATTCATCCTACTTTTAGCCACACTTCTTCTCTCTCAATTTCATTTGCCTACAAAATACCTTTATGCAAACCCTAGCCGTCAAATCAACATCGAACCTCTAACAATGGGAGACAATTTCTACCACACAACCACACCGTAAACTACGTCGCCACAAGTGACCGCCGGTTTAATTGTTGGTTTCATCTTCATACAAATGTTTTATCTCCACCAAAAATCCTAGATCTACTTTTATCAAGGTTTCTTTCCAAATATCTTTTATGTATTTCTTTTTTCCTTTACTATAGATAAATTATGCATAGTATATATTATGGGTTCGTAGATAGATTGGTTTTGTGTATATATTTGTTATGCTTCCTTGTGATTATCAATGGATTTTGCAATTGTTTATTAAGACATATATTGATAACTAAATTGTTTGTGCATCTTTTTTGTTTTAGAAGAAAGTCCTTGCATTTGATTGTTATATTTTTTTTGCCTCTAGAATTGACAAGCAAAGCATATGGATCCATTTCGGTCAATTGTAAATCTTTTATTAAATAGACTTTTCTTTATAATTTTTCATGATTGTTCCTTTTCTAAAAAATTAAATGACAGAGATATGCTTAAATATAGTTATAGGTAATGAAAAAATGTAAATGAATACATGTGTATAAGGCTGAGCAAAATCAACCGAAAACCGAACCGACAAACCGAGCCAAGCCGAATCAACCGAAACCGACTCGACCATTTTCGGTTCGGTTTTCAGTTTTGTATATTTATAGTTTTTGGTTTCGGTTTTGTCGGTTCGGTTTCGGTTCGATTCGGTTAGAACCAATAAATTACGTGCCTAAAATTATTATATTGGTTTGGTTTTTTCGGTTTGTGTATGTATGCTTTTTGTTGGTATAGTTCTACTCACTTGATTATTATTTTTTTATTTTTTTATACAAGTTATACTCATCTGGTTCGGTTTCGGTTTTTCTCGGTAAAATTTGGTTCGGTTTCGGTTCATGTTTTTTCTCAAACTCGTTTCTTCGGTTCGGTTCATTTTGAATGTGTATATGTTTATATGATAAGGACATGCTCAACTTTAGAAGATCTTGCTGGGACTATAAACTTTCATTTTTTAAATAAGATGTGGGTATTTTTAATGTATCTAGTTTTGTTGAATTTCGTTTGGTCTTGTGTTTAAGTTATGCGTTATGGTTAACTGAATTGTGCAAATGGCCTTTATTAATGTTGTTTTGACATGAAAAGTTATAATATGTTTAAAACCTATTTAGTGTTAAGGATTTATTGCTTTTATGTAAATAATGTAAGATGGTTGTGCATATGTATTTTATGGCTTGTATAAATAAATGAAAGGGCTGTGCATATGTGTTTTAATGTTGATGTAATATCTAAGAAAAAAGAGTGCACAAATGTAAAATTGCAAATCTGTTACAATTGGTGATGATTGTTATTATCATGTATGGATATTTGCTTGTTTTTTTATCAATGTTGTGAAGTAGATTGTCAAAATTGTGGGTCAAATGGACTATGGGCTGGTAGTTTAGTAGGAATAGTTATTAAAGATATGTTTTTCTTATGTGCATAAGGGTTTAAAATACATGTGTAAATGTCATGGGTCTTTGAACGAGGCGAGAATTACACATGCACGCCTATAACGAGGTGAGGAATATTTGTGCACATTTATTTTTAACTCGAGCAAAGAAGAGTATGATGAGTCACATAGGAGTGCACATGTGTTTTGTTAGTTGTTATAATTAAATAATTTGTTTATTAATTATTTTTTTAACAGGTACGGGTATGATGGGAATATGAAGAGTGCACATGTGTTTTGTATGTACTATCTAGTGATGAGAAAGTTTTGATAAAGATGTAAAAAGTGAAGACACAAGTGCATTTGGACTAACTTGAGTAATATAAGGGCGTATGGATGAACTCATATGCACATATAGAAATCAAGAGTGTCTAATGAGGGAAAATACATATGCATATACGGCAACAACAAATGTGGTTGTGTTAAAGATTGTAGACACGTCTATACATCAACGAAACTTTCATTTATTCTTTATTTTTAGAAATTTGTATTTGAATTTTACATCACATGATTTTAAATTTTGTATATATGTTTTTATTTTGAGTTGTATACATTACATGCTAAATACTTTCGTTTGCAATATCATGCACTCGTGTAGAGTATGTATAAGCAAACCTCATTAGAGGTTTGAGCAATTGAATATAAAAAATACATGTAAAATAACATTTATCTAGAAAGAAAACACATATGCACATTACCTTTTAAAAACATGCATACTTAAAAAAATATTTTTAAAATTAAACAATAAAAATTAATTCTAAATTTAAGGAATTAAAAAAACGTTTTTATTATTAAAATAAATCATAAAGAAACAAAAAGGTACTCCCCTAACGCCTCACCCTTCCTATTCCCCTTTTTGCAAATAAAACAAAATAAAAATAACTATCTAAAAAAAAACTCAGCGCCTCGCGCCTCGCGCCTCTCTCTCTCGCCACTCTTTTGTAGTTCTTTAAACCATTCATTTGGATTGCAGGCTCACCTCATGCTCTCAATCCACTTCACCCATTATATAAATATATATATATATTATCTATATGTATATAATATATATATATATATATATATATTTTATATATATATTTATACATATATATATATACATAGATACATATATAATTTATTATATATATATATATATTCACAACACTTCCACGAATCCCATTATTTAAGTATAGCATCATCAATAATATAGGTATAAGCATAAATAAACGATTCTCATAAAGATGTAGTTTTATAAAACAATAACGAGCTCAAGTATGAACTTTTTATTTATGACTTTTATGTGTAAACATTTTAAAAGTAGTTTTTATAGACAAAAGTGTAGTTTTTATAAAAGAACAAGTATGATGATAAATATATGCATGAGATGATGAGATGAGTATGTAAATGATATGAAGTGTAAAAATATGTAAGAAATATTTACTTACAAAAGTGAGAAAAATTGATGAAGATTAACCCGAAAATAATAGTGTATATAACACGAACTCGATCCAAAAGTATCCCGAATAAACTAAACACTATACAACTAGTGTGTATATGAATCCAATACTTGTAGATTAAAGAAAAATGAACACCCTTTGGTGTTGGAGTGGTCGGCCAAACAAGGAGAAAAAAAGAGAAAGAGAGCTCAAAATTTTGTAAGTGTTTGATATGTATGTGAAGCAAATGAGCATAAGCCTTCCTTATATACCACTAGTGTGCATAAAGGATCCAAAGTGTGTGGAGTTCAATCCATATGCAAGACAAATATGGTTAGCAAAAGTTTTGGGAAGGACTAGACTAAAAACAAAATATGTTGTGACCACATGTACTAATGCAAGAAAACAGCAAAAATCCCATGGTGTTGGGGTGGTGGTTCAAACGGATCAAGGGGACAAGGGGGATAAAATTGGGACCAGTAGTACAATTGGTTAGGAATATGCTCCATGTTTCATGCAAAGGTGGTACAAGGTAGTTTGGTTAGCTAGAAATTTGTATGGAATGTGTTTGTGTGTGTGTGTGTGTTCGAACGACAACAAGGAAAAGAGGAGGGACCAATATTTTCAAAATTTGTATTTTTACTAACATTTATATATAGATATTAATTTAGGAGGGTAAAATTATATACATGCATGGATGCAAATGCAAAATGATTAATTTACGCAACTTATAAAACATAAACGCGCGACATATAAAAATATGCCCGGAAAGTCATAATATGCAAGTTATGAATAGACTACACTTAATCTAAAGTCGGAACGCATCCAGTGATAGTTTTCGATTATACGCGTGACAACTTCTCGGTTTTAGGTCAAATCAACACGTAACTTATAAAAGTCAAACTAGTGCACGTAAATAGAAAGTTATTGACCTACGAATTTTTGGAGTGTCACAGGGGATGATGTGGGGCATCCTGATGACAGTACATTAGCAAAAGCAGACTGTGATAACTTGGAGAGTGCAATACCTGATGATAATAATAGTGACTCTGAGGGTGATGACACATTCTATCAAGATTTTAATGATCAATTTTAGTCACCAATTTTAAATCTAGACAATCGGAATATTAACTTAAGAAGGACCATAAGAAAAACTAGTATGCCTGCAAAATTAAGTGATTTTGAGGTTAATACTAAAGGTAAGTATAATATAGACAAACATGTCAACTACTCCAAGTTGAGTGTTGAAAATTATAATTTTTCAACTAATCTTAATAAAATTAGTGAGCCTAAGGTAGTGTTTGATAAAGACTTAAAGAGTCTTGATTAAAAAATAGGTAAATTAATTAAGTCGCTAAAGGCTTATTTGTTTTGTGCTTAAAATTTAACAAATGACTTTCTAAGAAAAGCTAAGAGGGGGAAGGTCTCTATATTAAGTCCATGACTTAAATCATAATATTATATATTTACCCTCCTACTTCTTTACCTATAATCCCACATAACTTATTTTTAGGGCATACAAGTAATTTTTTTAATTCAAACACTCTATTTAGCACACAAAACAAACATTCATATATCCATCTACAAACAAACAATATATATACACTTTAATTTTACAAGATTTAATAAATAAAAACTAAACAAACAGGCCCTAAGTCTTATGGTGAGGCTGCTAGTGCTATTAGGTGGGGTTGAGGTCATGAATCTAGAAATGGAAGCTTTAAACAGAAATGGTACTTGGATAATCACTGACTTGTTTGTTGGTAAAAAACCAATTGGAAGTAAGTGGGTATTTAAGGTCAAGTATAAGTCTAGTGGCGAGGTAGAAAGGTTTAAGCCAGATTGGTTGCTAAAGGCTATAATCAGAAATAGGGTATATACTATGAGGAGACATTCTCTATTGTGGTTAAGATTGTAACTGTTAGATGTTTACTTACCATTGTTGTGCATAACAGTTGGCCTATATATCAACTTGACATCAATAATGTTTTTTTATATGAGGATTTGGTATTTATATGTGCCTAGGAGGATATTCTGATAAGCCGTATAGTGTATGGTAAGCTTGTTAGTCTGTCTTTATGGCTTGGGAAAGAAGCACCTTAGAAAAGAGAAACTTACATCAGTTTTAATTGAAAATGATTTTGTTCAAAATAAAAATGATTTTTCATTATTTACAAAGAATAAAAATGGAGTTTTCATTGCTTTACTTGTGTATGTGGATGATATTGTTGTCAGTGGCAACAATATTGATGAAATAAACATTGTCAAACAGTTTCTCAGTTCAAATTTTGTTATTAAAGATCTTGGCAAGCTTAAATACTTCTTGGGTATTGAAGTGTTAGAGTCAAATGATAATTTGTACTTGACTCAAAGAAAATATTGTTTGGAAGTTTTGGCTGAGTTTAGTGTGCTTGCCTGTAGACCTTGTGGTACTCCTATTGAAACAAAAGAGAGTATTTCAAAGCCTAAAAAGGTGTTTGTGGATAGTCCATTGTCTGATATTAATAATTACCAAAAGCTTGTGGGTAAACTTATTTACCTTACTCATACAAGGCTTGATATCAAATATGTTGTTCATGTTTTGAGTCAATATATGCATGCTCCTTTACAATCTCATCTGAAACTTGCATTTAGAGTACTTAGGTACTTAAAAATGCTCTTGGAAAAGGGATATCTTTTGTGAAAGATAAAGATTGAATTTGAATGTCTTTGTTGATTCTGACTGGGCAAAGTGTAAGGCCACCAGAAAGTCTGTTACTGGTTACTCAATTTTTCTGGGTAAAAGTTTAGTGTCTTGGAAAAGCAAAAATCAGTCGATGCTTGCTAAATCTTCTGTAGAAGCAGAGTATAAAGAAATGAACATTGTGACTTGTGACGTCATATGGATACAAAAGATTTTATCTGAGCTTAAGATAAGAATTTCTCTCCCAGTTCCAATAGACCGTGATAATAGTTCTGCAATTCACATTGCAGCAAATCTAGTTTTCTATGAGAAAACTAAACATTTTGGTATTGAGTTGTTTTTTCTTAGAGAAAAAGTTTGCAGGTGTGGTTAAGACTGTGAAAGTAAAGTCTACTGATAATGTTGCAAATATTTTCACTAAAGGTTTGAGTGTCTAGGATCACAATAAGTTTTGTGATATGCTTGGATTGTATGATTTGTACAAGAGCTCATTTATGGATGAATGTTAAATCTATAAGCCTAGCTCTTGTAGTTTGGACTTGGTTTGGATGGAGTATCTAACTACATGGGTTCAAAAGGTAATTTATTGTTATAGTTTGTATTTGTTTTGTTGTGGCGACTAAAGGTGTGAAAGGTTAAAAGTCTAATGACTAAAGTGGAAAGAAGTCTAGGTTAACATATTACAAATACTTAACTTATACTAGTTGTAGGTTTAGTCGGTTTGGTTTAGTGACCGCACAATCGAACCAAGGGGTGGGTTATCATTCTTGTTACATTTTAATATTTATAAGGTCCGTATACACATGAGGTTTTAAAATCTTAGTTTAATATACGGACATATGAGAATTTATCGGTGTTTAATGTTTTGTAATTGAGATATTAGTATGGGTTTGTACATAATTTTTAGAGTAAACTGCAAAAATCATCCATGTGGTTTGTAGTTTGTGGCACTAATCATCCCTAGCCGATACTATTGGCACTAATCATCCCTGAGTGGTGAAACGTTCAGCAAAAATCATCCCTAGAGGGATGATTTTTGCAGTTTACTCTAATTTTTATTATTATTTATTAATATTGATTAATATTTTGTAAAGATTTTTGTTAGATGAAAAACTTAACTTCGTTTAACTGAAATGGTTGTTGATGTTGTTGTTTAAATTTAACTATTGTCATCTTGTTATACATGATATGCGAGTTTAACAGCACATGATGGCTTTTGATGAAGTTAAAATTTAAAGTTTTTAAAAATGTTTTTCGAGATTCTTATATAAACTTTTATCTGGAATTACATGAGTCTTTGTTATAAGTAAAATCGCATATATTTATTTTCTATATCACATTAACCCGTGCTAACATTTAATATTTATATTATCGTGAATAATAATTTACCCTTATTTAATTTTCAAACTTGTGTATGTATGGGTTAAACTCATATTGAGGAATCATATGAGTTGTTTGTGTACATACAACCTCATATATTATACAATATAACATTTATCCAAGTTTTTATGGGAGTCGATACTGTTGCGAAGCCGCCACCGAGCTAAAGATCAACCTAAGGGAAGGGATCGGCTTGGAAGCACTGAAGAGCAGCGGATCCGAAACCACCGGCTCTCAGAGGAACATGAGGTCCATCAGTAATGATCTTTTTTAATAGAGGTTCAACACCGATTATGTGGCACATGAACCTTTTCTTCTATTGTGTGAAATTATCCACTTCTAGTATAGGAGCAGCATTTAACTCGCCACTCCTGTAGTCTAGAGTAAGTGGTACTTCTCCTGCCGTTTATAACATGTTAAGACTCTCCACAAACTCGATCAATTTTCTTAATGCAACTATATCAAAGTAAGGACACTGGTTACCTTAAAACTCGAAAACTATACTTCTTAATCACGAATTACTTCTACACACTCTGTTTCTCTAACTAATGTTTCTTCGTCAAACCGCCATTCGTTTGTGTTTGTTTCTGTGAATGGAAGAATGAACCGCTGTAACATTTGAATTTTGAAACATTCACTTAGTTCAACTATGATTAGTAATAACCTTCTTATTTATTAACTTAGCTAAAACATAATAGCAATGCTAATCAAATGTATATATACGGCGTTACATTCGATTATAATAGCAACCATACTCCAACGTCATTAGTGAATCCCATGTCATACAGACATGTCTAGATGCAGTACCATTCTTGTGACAATGAGTTACATTTCAAATTTCAACATGTCATATCAACATCAAATTGAGCATTATATTTTTTCATGCCATTTTTTGATTGAAATTTAAAGGAAATAAGTTAGTTGCTCTTTCTTTCTTGACCCTCCTTCACCGTACTTATCGTTCCACTTTTTCAGCTCACTCATTATAGATCCCACAGAGCCCTCATCTAAACTAGCTGCAACCTGTGAACAATTCCCAAAATCATTAGATATTTGGTTAATGGTCAAACGTTTATATAAACAGACGAAAATAAGGATCAAGCTTATATTACTTGATTCTTTGCCTGCCTCATATCTTCCATGTTTAGATGTCTCAGTTTAATAACATTTTTGCTTTCTTCTTTAGTGTCTTTGGCGTCTCCCGTAGCTTGTGTTTCCTCACTTATCTTCTTGTCCGAAGTTCGTGTTTCCTCACTTTTCTTCTTGTCCGAAGTTTGCGTTTCCTCACTTTTCTTCTTGTCCGAAATTTGTGTTTCCTCACTTTTCTTCTTGTCCGAAGCTTGTGTTTCCTCATTTTTCATCTTGTCCTTTTATATCATAAATAAACGGATAAATACAACTTAGTTGTACATCAAAGTCAAAAATGAAATTTATGTCAAAGACTTACGATAGCTTTTTGTTTCTCCTGCTGCAATAACTCTCTCACAGGTCGATAAGCTGCTGTTACACACAGGTTCTGTTCCAGTAGTGATGTTAACATCTTGAGCCACTTTATATTTGTAACTATAATGAATTCAAACATAAATAAACTAACCTTCAGATCGCTTCCGCTGTATCCTTCTGTCATTACTGCGAGCTCCTTAAAATCCAAATTCTCTACCTTTTCTTTTGCCAGTAGTGTTTTCAAGATTGATTCTCTGCTTTCGACAGATGGTAAACCAACCATGATTCTGTACATGGAAATATATTTGTTGGTTCTAAGCAGTTTGTAAAGTCCAGAACATAAAAATTAATAAAATAACAATTGTGAAAAGTATCATATTTAATAGGTTTTGATCCACTAACTTATGAAAGGGTCAATTTTGGGCTAAAACGGAAACGGTAGAGAGTTCCCAAAGTCTATTTTTGATTCAAACAACCCGTTAAATGGCTTTAACCTGAGATTTGATTTAATATTGTTTTTTAAGAATTTCCAAAACGAAAAGGACGAAATAGCTGTTTTGCGGGTCAACCCATGCCGAATCAGCCCGTGTTAAAATGAACCACTTTATTCTCAAATGTTTGGACCGGACTTGCAAAACAGGCAGGTTGAGTAATGGGTCGTGGTAGGTTGACTTAAAACACATTTTGTCAAATTCTTCAACTATATTACAATTAACTAGTCAAACTGCCACCCACCCACTGGTTGGGTTGGTTTGATGAGATGTGTACTTTTAGTAAGAGAGAAAAAAGAGTGAGCCAAAAGTGGTATATGAGTTAATTGGTGAGTTTGATTTATGTTAGTTTTGTTTGTGTGTCAAGAAAAAAAATAATGAAGATTAGGGTGTGTTGGGGTGGGAGTAAAAATGGATACTGATATGTGAATATATATATCACAAAGGTAAGTGGTTGAGGGAGATGACCAAAATACCCCTTATTTTAACGGTCAAAGTAAGTTTGACTAACGGTGGTAGTAAAATGGTCCAAAAGTGTTACGGGTCGATCAAAACAGGACAGGATCCGTTACATTTTAAACTATTGGACCAAAATCGTTATACCCGGTAAACCACAAGGACCAAAAATGTAGTTAACTCTAAAAAGTTTATGAGGTTATATGCATTAAAAGTAAAGTTTCAGACCAGTCAAACCCATTTTACCCATTTCCTTTAAGCTATTTCTATATTTATCCGTTTGAGGCGGCAGAGGTATAACAGAACTTAGAGATTAGATCAACCCATTCATAAGTAAATGAGTAAAAGTTGTTATTTCCTTCTAACCTCATTGTATGCTAAGCTTTCAAAAGGAGCACACACATAAAAACAGAAAAAAAGTATACCTTCGTTCAAACCGCCTAATAATAGCTTCATCAAGATCAAACGGTCTATTAGTAGCCGCAAGAACAAGAATCCGCTCGCCAGGTTTAGTCAACAATCCATCCCAATGAGTCATAAACTCGTTTTTAAGTTTCCTCGAAAGATGTTCTCCTCTTGTTCTTTGCCCAAGCATGCTATCAACTTCGTCAAGAAATATTATAGTTGGAGAAACTTTAGCCGCAAGTGAGAATACAGCGCGCACATTCTTCTCATCTTCACCATGCCACATTGATGTTATAGTTGACGCTGATATATTTATAAAGCTTGCACCAGCTTCTTTTGCTATCGCCTTTGCTAGCATTGTTTTACCGGTTCCTGGAGGGCCAAATAGTAATACACCACGACATGGTTTAAGAAGTCCACCATTGAAGAGATCTGGTCTTTTAAGAGGAAGCATTACTAGTTCTTGTAGGGATTCTTTAATTTCATTCAATGCTCCGATATCTCCAAATGTTACAGTGATCTCTTTGGCGGGTATGACCTCTTGCCTTATGCGTTTTTCGTATTCATTATCAGGTAATTCCTGGTGATAAAATGTGTGAAACATGAAATTTGGAGTTAGAAATTTTAATAAAATCAGTAAGTGGTTCATGCCACTTTTGAAGTTATGCTGTGTTTCGAAATTCAGGACTAGATATAATGCAACTTCAGAACTATCCTACCTTTGATGTGTCAGCCTTGGTCTTCAGCTTTTGAGTATCCTCTTGCAAGATCTTCAATCCATGTGACAAACTGTGAAAATCGTAATACAAGTAATTAGAAATGATTTCAAGTGGTTTTCTTTAATGGCAATTTCATAACAATATTTACCTAGCTGATGATATGACAAGTTTTCCATTTCGATATTCTGGATCTTTATGACTCATCAGATGATGAGAAATTGCAGATACCACAATTTCTTGCATATAAGTACTAATTAACATTCTGTCTGTTTGACAAATTGAACCTAACTCATTACATTCAAGTTTGTGTGCTTCTAACACCTCAGCAATATGATTTTTATTATCTTGAATCTGGATTTTCTTCTTTTGCTCTTCTAATTGTTCGTTCCAGTGTTTGAGATGAGACTTGTCTTCAGGTGGTTTAATTACAATATTGTAAGGAAATAAGCAACTAATATTCTCAATCACTCTTCCACTTTCCGAAATCCGGGACCCAAGAACTAATATGGACCCCGATAGTCTCTTCAACAATTTATCGAACGATTTATATGTTCGTGGTGATTTTAGAAACCTCTTTACATCCTTTATATAGAGAATGATGCCATTGGTTTCAGAGAAAGAGACTAAAACCTGAAAAGTAATTTAAGTTAAATGCTACATTGAGCGACCTTATAAGCCATGAGTGGACATTATAAGCAATGAGTGGCATTTATGGTTTACCTTGTAGAGTTCTTTCAAAAAAACTTTCTCATCAAAAGGATAGTTGCTCACACCCTTGGGAGAAGCTAAGAAGAGTAAACATAATTCGAAAGATCAGTAACATGTGAAGGCATTCTCTAAAACAATATTTTTAATTTCTAACACTCTTGAACTAAAAATGTATTAATGAGGAACGAAAAAACCAACCTAAATTTGTATCAGAAGAAACCGAGGCATTCTTAGTATCAGAAGACACAGAGGGTTTAGGAGGAGTCTTCAAAGGTAAAGTAGTGATTTTTTTACTCCTGCAAAGTTTTTAGATAACTCGTTTATCAACTTCCAAGAGGGTAATTTGTGATTAGATCATGTTGACTAGTAAATATACCTAGATTGGGAAGATGAACCACTTCTTTGCTTACTTGACGTCCCTAAAAATATCGAGCCAACATTATCATAATAAATTGTTCAAAGGAACACCAAAATAAGTACAGCATACAGATTATATTCATACCTCTACCATCTTCCTTTGTTGTCGAGAATGATCCAAGAAAACCAGACATCCGCTCCAAAGCCATATCGGAGATAGATCTTTTGAAAGACTACACAAATAAAATTATGGAAGATCATTATCATGTTCAAAAGTGTTTTCACAATTTTAATCCATGACTTCTATCCTATTTGCTATTAATCTTACAAGCATTCATGACACAATGTTTACTCACATACTTGCATATATTAGAGCTACCCTTATGGAGAAATTAGGTTATACTTACCGAGTCCGAGTTTTTCTTAAATGAACCATACTTGTTTTGTATCTGTATATAGATACCACACATTAGTACAAGATACTACATTTTAAATTTTAAATACAATATTATTTGTCTGAGAATCACCTTTGCAGAAAAGTCAACGATGTCTAACATGAGCAGCTTGGTTTCAAACTCGTGTGACAGAGCCTTTGCAAGCTTTTGGTGATAGAACTCTAGATATAGAAGACAATAAATCAAATCCGACCGCAAAAGAGTTGTACACTTTGAATGTAGGGAATAAACGATTTACCAGCAGGTCCTGAGAGTAATATGGATCTACTTGCTGGTGAAAGATCTTGGGTATGCTTAGAAACATCCAAATGTTTCAAATGAACAAAAGCGGCATTCGTCAATAACAATTTTGTTCGTTCACTGATATTGGTTTTAAGAGAAAAGGAAAGTAGAATGTTTAGTTTGGTACTCAAAAATGCTAACCAACAACTTTGATCAGTTTGTTACTACAGGGGTTTTTGATTTAGGATTTTAGCTTTTAAAGAAGCTTATTAGCTTATGTAACTTAAATAAGTTGATTAGAGTGTTTGGATAGGCTTATAAATTAGTATTAGGGGGTTTTCATTAGCTCCTTATTAAGCTTACAAGTTTTTTTTAAACCTTCCCCCGTTTTTATAATAAGCTTATCCAAACACTTAACATGAGCTTAAGCCCACATGATAAGGTTACACAAACACCCCCTAAGAAGGTGCTTTGAGACTTGCAATAACCAAGAATATTGGCTTACTATATACAAATACACAGAAAAGATAGACAAAGAAACACGAGAATCTGTTTTTTAAACACAATAATATACAGTATGATACATGAACTCTTACAATAACCATACATAAAAGACACCGCATAAAACATTTGTCTTAACTGTCCTCAAAAGGCCTCAAAGTTTGTCATATTAATGTAGCATGTAAGTATAAATCACATTTTTTTCATTACACATACTTTATATAAATTTTAGTATGTAGAATGAGTCTTTTTGGAAAGTACATTTAGCATTTATGGATTTTATCTTATGATTTTATATGCGTTTTTATACACGTTTTTATCCATTTTTATATAAAGTATGTGTAATGAAAAAAAACTAGAGTTGGATAAGAATAATAACAATAAAAAAAGTATAGTATGTAGAATGAGTCTTTTTTGAAAGTACATTAAGCATTTATGTATTTTACCCTTACAATAACCATACATAAAAGACACAACATAAAACATTTGTCTTAACTGTCCTCAAAAGGCCTCAAAGTTTGTCATATTAATGTAGCATGTAAGTATAAATCACTAAACATAAAACATACGTATTCTTTGATACTTAGAGGGTGTTTAGGATTATGTTTGGAGTAAGAGTACAATGTTCGGCAAACCTTAAAAGAGTGATTATTTGCATCAAACGAATAATCTGTTTTGAAAACGCAATCCCAAACACTCCCTCGCTCTGTTTTCTACAATATTGATTAACTTTACTATATATCATCAAACTTTCAGAGTTTAAGGGTGCGTTTAGTTGTAGAAAAATTTCTTTAATTTTCTATTTCAATTTCTTTTGAAACGGGGAAGGGTTTTTATCCCTAGAAATATGCTATAAATTTAGAGAATGCGTTTATTTAAAAAAAAATTGAAACATGCAAAGTGATGTAGAAAAAATAGATGGAAAAACATGGAAAAGAGTAAGCAGCTCTTTCCTAAATTCTAGTTAAATTTTGAAAAACGAGAATCTCATTCTTTCATGAAAAATTCTAAAAAATGTGTGACTAAACGGATTTTCAGTTGTTTTAATTTCTAATGAAAATTTTCTAACCTTAATTTTTTTTCTTTTTTACTATAGCATATACCAAACAACGCTACTTTTACAGAATCAGCAAACACAACTTAAAAAAAAATAGTATGAAACTAACACAAGGTTAAAGTTTCAACCTGAGATGGTCAGGAAAATCCTTAAAGGTAATTTTTTCGTCTTTCCCGTCAACGATAAGCCGGCGAAGCTCGTGCTGAATTTGCGCAGCCGTGGCGCCACTCTCACCATCATCATCATCCCCACTATACCATTTATTTACATTCAGTCCTACACCAACACCAACCCCAATACCTACACCAACACTTAATGCTGACAACAAAACATGTTTCTGTTCCATCACTTTAATCCTTAAACTTGATCTAAGCCAATGTTTTCATATGATCAAACACTTGTTAGTTTGTTTGTTTGTTTTTTGTGAAAGTGACGTTTATTAGGACTATATGATATATAAGAGAAAAGAGTTAAAACAAAACAGAAAACTCTTTCATCAACTTAAATAAGGAGTCTACTTCATGGGTTTGTTTATTTTGAACCTTTTTAGTACTTTTTAGCGGGTCATGAGGGGTACCAATAGGAGCACCTTTGTTTATTTTGTCCCTTCCAACAAACTCAGCCTTTCATTTAAGCCCCTCTGTAACATAACTTTTATTTGTTTCTATTACCGCTTTAATACTTTTGATTTATTAAATTTTATAATTTTTTTCCTCACTTTATGTTTCACAATTTTATAATAAAAAAAATTATAAAAAGAATTATATATATATAAAAAAATTAAAAAAATAAAAGATTACAAAATTTAATTGAGAGTCTTTATAACCTATCTTTGTTTATATAAAAAAAGTTAAGTAAATTCTAAACAACCGGTTGATGTAGATGACAATAATACCCCTTACCTATACATGGGCACAAGAAAAGGGTGAGTCGAGTGTAAATTGGTGGAAAAAATTAAGAAATTTCATTGTTGGCTTTTTGACCCCATATCGTATACCTTTTTAGGGACCATTTCTGACTTTTTTTCGTAATTTGAAGAAAAAGGTATTAATGCTTCGTTGTATTCATTATAAACTACGTAACTATCAAAATCTCATTATGCATAATATAGTTGTATTTAGTATTCATTATGCACAATTAATAATTATGAACAACGAATATTTATGATAAAAATATATATGCATAATGAATCATAAAGCCCAATATGTCATACGTAATGAGATTTAAATCGGTTCCTAGTTTATAATGAATCTAATTGTATGAAAATATCTCACAAACCGTTAATCGTTACGCAAAACGAAACATACCATCGCGACGAGAATTAAATCATCTTTCTATAGAGAGGCACTTCTATATACTTTCGACGAACTTTTTTTTTTGATTTTTTTTTCAGTCACGTCTGAAAAAATCACATGTGATTTGCATCACAATCACATGTGATTTCTTTCGACGAACTTTTTTTTTTATTTCAGTTATGTCTGAAAATATCACATGTGATTTGTATCACAATCACATGTGATTTGTACCACAATCACATGTGATTTCTTTCGACGAACTTTTTTTTTTTCATTATTCTGTAAAATATCACATGTGATTTGTATCACAATCACATGTGATTTGTACCACAATCACATGTGATTTCTTTCGACGAACCTTTTTTTTCAGTCACGTCTGAAAAAATCACATGTGATTTGTATCACAATCACATGTGATTTATTTCGACGAATTTTTTTTTTGTTTTTTTTTTCAGAAAAAATCACATGTGATTTCGTAAAATCACATGTGATTTTTTTAGACGTGACTGAAAAAAAAAGTTTGAGAAAAAAGTACGTCGAAAGTATATAGAAGTGCCCCTCTATAGAAAGATAAAAAAATACTCGTCGCGATGGTGTATTTTTTTTCTTTTGACGATTTACCGTTTGCAAGATATTTTATTTTTAAGTAAAAGATGAAAAGTGGGTTTTTTATTTTGATGAAAAAAATGAGTGGCTGAGTGGCTAGGATTCACCCATTTGTTCTTTAAGATGATAATGTTCTATAAGGATCTCACCTCATAGTTGTATTTAGTATTCATTATGCACAATTAATAATTATGAACAACGAATATTTATGATAAAAATATATATGCATAATGAATCCTAAAGCCCAATATGTCATACGTAATGAGATTTAAATCGGTTCCTAGTTTATAATGAATCTAATTGTATGAATCATTTATAACTTTTACTCTTAATTTAATAGTAAATAAATGTATCTATACTACTTATAAAAACAACATAAAATTTTCTTAAAAGTTGAAAAACTGTTAAAATAAAAAAAATGTTAAAAATTTTAATGCATGAAATCTTGTTATTTTAGAGTTTATGGTTTATAAACATGCTAATGTTTTAAAAACGTAACATTTAAGTAATATAATTGCTTATTTAATGCTAATGTTTTAAAAACATTAATAACATTAATCATACATTAAAAAAGTAAATAACATTTAAGTAATATAATTGCTCATTAAATGATTGCATTTAATGTGTTCATGTAACCACTAATTTCTATAATTATGAAGGCTAATTATGGAAGAAATTAATAGGCCCATTAATTTCCATTGACTATAGTTTGGATAAATCCCCTATAAATAGGGACCATAATTGCATTGAAAAACACACTTAAACATAAACACTTATTTTTCTCAATATCCAGCTTCATCACATTCACACTTTTTGCTTTCGTTTTGTTTCTCAGTTTTAGATATCATGTTATGAGTATCATCGTAAACCACTTCTACCATGTTTTCATACTAATTTATTCATGTTTCTGTAGGTTGGTACATTGGCTACGATTAAATCCTTAAAAAAGGTATGCCTCCTTTTCTCAAAACCCTAATGATGAAAGTATGTTATATTTTTTAGACTGTGTATATATATATGTTGGTTTCTTTGCAGCCTTGCATAGCGGGTTTCATGAAGCCTATAAACTCCACTCCCCCACCAACTCCACCACTACACCACCATTCACCTCCACCAACGAGCTCATCCATGATTGTAACCCCATCAACACCGAAACCCACCACCACCAAACCCCTCTACCACCGAATGCCGCCACTATTGTAAGCCATAAAGTAAAAGGTCTAGCTGGTCCACGAGTGAAAAAGCAAAAAGAAAAGAAGAAAGCCAGCGAAATTATATGTTGTGCTATTAGAGTTTTCATGATCTTGACTTTATCAAAGATTCATATATTCATATGTAATTTTATTTTATTTTTTGTTTTTATTTGTGACTCGGGTTTAAATAAAGAAGGCAAAAGGAGGAAATAAATATTGTGATTTTATCTATCTATACTTCTATACTAAGGATATTGCTACAATTCTTGAATGTGAATGTGAAAAGTGAAAACTGAATGTATTTTAGGAAGGAATGAAAACTGAATTTTATTATATGAAACACAATAAATTGTAACAACATTTGAATAATAAATTCAGTCATCAATACCATTATAACATTATAATAGCCCATTTAATTTATCATTGTAACGGCCTTCAATAATTATTAAAAAGTGTAACTGTTAAAAATCATTACTATCGATAATGATTATTAAAAATGTGTAACCGCATCCACCATATAAATCCACACAAACCATTTCATATCTCCCCACACAAATGTTATTTTACAACAAAAAATAATCTCTCAATATACCCTCACTTTCACTTCTCAACTCTTACGGGTACTTTCTGCAGATATTCTTTATATTTTTGTTAGAAAAACGCTTATTTTGAACGTTATAAGAAATATTTACCACAATATCGCATATCGTTAATTATCTGCAGCTAGAAATTACCGGTGCTATGCACGGGTACTCGTCTAGTTGTGATATACACTTTAAAGTAAAAAACAATAGGCAAACTTATGGACCATTAGATCAATCATCATAAATGAGATTAGAATTTAATAAGCTAGATGACATATTTTTAATTAAATAAAAAATAAATGGAATTATGTAACAACTTAATCAAAGTATTTAAAGAATGCGTTTAATTCATTGGGAAAGTATTAATGTGTCTTTGACTGCGTTTAAATACTTTGAATTTGAATTTAAAGAATACGTTTGATTCATAGGGAAACATATTAAAGTTTCTTTGAATGCGTTTAAATGTTTTGACTTTTTTCATAGTTGAATCCATTTTTTCAATTATTTTTAGACTGCTTTGAATATATATATTAAACTAAGTGAAAACCTGTGCACGCAAAGAAAATCTCTAGCGGCCAATAATTAACGATATGCATTATTGATAATATTGTGGCTTTGTACTTGAATGCGAGAAATTCTTAACACAAATGAAATTGCAAACACTCGTAAAATGCGACAAATTATGAACATGTATCGAACAAGACATTTAGTTAAATTGAAAGTGAAACATTACATCTACATCTCTTTCTCTTTTCTAGTTTCGTGATTGAATCGTGTTGTGATTTATGAAGTGAAGTATTAATCGGGAACCTACAATTGGTATCAGTCGCCTCGGGTGGGTTTCGTGGTTTTTTTTTTGTTGTTGTCAGCTAATTTGGGTTTATTGATAGACATTATTTTTGTTTAAGTTACACGTTTTTTTTCTCTTCTTTCATTCTTCTTTTGTTTTCAAGTTTAAACAGATATAGTTGCTTCGTTTTTTTTGTTTTCTTTGCCTCTTTGTGTCAAACAAACATAGTTTTATTTCTCCTCTTTCCTTGGCTGCTACGAGAAGACACAAGGAAGACAGCAACAACCGAACGAGTAGAAAAACAACACGGACCGAACGAGTAAAACTCTTGACCACCGAACGAGTGGAAAACGGAACAATCGAACGAGTGGAAAACGGGACCATCGAACGAGACCATCGAACGAGACCATCGA
>BQNB010017251.1:0-67886 GCA_026074375.1 Tanacetum coccineum
TTGAGGTCGGGGGTTCGAGCGTCTTGCTCACCCCCGACTTCCACTTCCCTTTTTTTTAGTTTTTATGAAAAACTTAAAGAACAAAAGTTGTTAAGGACAACTTTTAAAGCAACTTTAATAAAAGAACTATAAGCTGAAACTTAAAAATAAGCTCTTAAAGAGCTTATGAAGAAGCTGTTTTCAGTAAGAAAGCTTTTAAAAGCTTAAAAAACTACTTTTCACTTAATAGCTTGCACACAACTCATTTTAAGCTCAAATTCAAATCTAAAAGCTGTTCTAAGAAGCTAATGATGTGTATAAGATAAATTCAATAAGCTAAATTAACTGTAAACACTAAAAGGTCTCTAAATCTAATGATCAAATGAGCAAACTCAGAAACTATAACTAAAAGCTTAAAAACTAGTTAAGCTAAATTGCACAAATAAGCTATAACAGAGTTTGAGCTTTTGAAAACTTAACAACCTACTTATAAACTATTAATCCAAATCATAAAAACAAATTCTAAAAGCTAGAAATCAAAATTTAAAAGCTAGGATCTACTTGCTACTATTTTTGCTTTTTTTGAGATTTTTATGAACTTTAAGAGCTAATTTACCCTAACTAATAAGCTAAAAATTTGAATTCAAGTTTAAATCTATATCAAGCTATATGAGAACTATAACCCTACTGATTTTTAAACTCTAAATCCTAAAAACTCTAGCTTAAAATGAGGCTAAAAGACAGCAGTAGTAACTGTTGTTACTACTGCTGATGCAATTGACCAAGGGACAAAACACAAATGCAGGTTACCTTAATGGCTACTCCTGCACTAGACACACTCAATGAATGTGTCTAAACTCAACTTAAACAAGATCCAAGCTCACAAGAGCTTGGATCCAAAATTCTCTTATTAGCTTTTTGAAAACAAACTCCCCTGGTGCAAGAGAGTAGAAATAAGCCTTAAAATGTTTAATATGAAATCTAACTTTGTGAAAATAGTTTTTCTACTCATTTTAAATGAAAATCAAACTGACTCAAATGATTTGCTCAACTTAATTTGACTTTAAATGGTCAAACCTGCATAATCCAAACACTCCTTAAGCTATTGACAGATTAAATAAAACTTGACTAAATGAAATTTAGCTAGCAAACTAAGTACCAAGATCTAAATAGCTTATAACAAGCTTGATAAACATAAATCGTCAATCAACTAAGCTAGAATTAAAGATCTACATATTAAGCTAATTATTTTTGGCTTTTTGGTTGATTTTATGACAGATTGAATAAAACTAACATCTAAGCTATACTAGACTTAAACAGTTTATTCAAATGAAACTAATAAGCATATAAGATGACATTAAGCACAAAGAGCAAGCTAATAAGAGGAATAAGCATTGATAAGAAATTATAGCAATACTACACTAGGAAACTTAAGATAAGGAAAGTAAATGAAAACTTATAATGACCTTAGCAAAACAAAGGCATAAATGCTCAAAGAGCCTATCGACAGCTCTGGCTTATCACAGTTAAGCCAGTGAAGGTCTTGGAAAACTAATCCTTTGCTAGTTTCCCTTCCCATATAGCTAAAAAGTCCAAATATCCAAGGTTTTTTAACTGATTTTAAAGTTAATGTAGATAAAGACTATTGAGATTAACCTGGCTTATAGACTCAGATAAGCTTATAGGAGAGCTAGTGAGAATAGCTTATGATACATTTGATCAAATTGTTTGGATTTATATAGAAAGCTTATAAGTAAACAAGTATGAAACTAAACTTACAATTTTATTAATGCTAAAAACAGATTACAGGATTTGAAAGATGAAATTACAAAGACTGAAAATTACATTTAAATGAAAAATAAGCTAAAAGCTAAATTAAGCTATCCTAAAAGCTACCCTCCTACTTGTGTGTGTGAGAGTGTGCTCGTATATATAGCCACCAGGGAAGCTTCTAGGTCAAAATTCAGTTACACCTCCTCTCAATCTTGTCCGTACATTCCTTCAATCATTGGATCAACACTTAGGGCCGTTGGATCAAATTATAACTCACACGGATTGCCAGCTTGACAATCTGTGATTGAGACAGCTCGTGCTTCTTTTGAGAGTATATCAGGTGTAAATTCCCATTCTCTTTGTGTTTCTTTCATGATCTACGTGGCATCCTTTGTTGGGTATCAACCAATGAGAGCATTTGGTGATGTTAACTTATGCCCATGTGTACTTTTCCCCTTGAATTGCCTTTTCTATCCCTCAATTGACGTTTGCCCTTTGTTTTTACCTTCGTGGTTAAATGAAGGAGACAGGTGAACAGTGGTAAAACCACTTTTCCCGCTTAATTTTAACTGAAGGGTGCATTTGTATAAGTTTGACCCGGGCTTTGACCTTTTGACTTATGTAAAAAAAACTTGGGCCGTGTATTAGGGAATTTAGGCTTATGGGTAAAGGGTTTTGGATATGGGTTTTAACAAATGAGTTAACAAGTGTTAACTTTTATAAAAGTTAACGACCGTTAGGGTTTTTAAGGATTATTTTTTTGTGAATTGGTTTATAAATGAGGGACGGGTTTGGTAATTTTGAGATTTTTGTCTTTTTGTGACAAGTTGACTGAAGGTTGACATTTGACTTTGATAGCTTCCTCCCGGCTTTTTGCGTGCTCTTCCGTTCCCGTGTTTGTGTTTGCCTGGTTTTAACTATTTTCTTGTGATTTTTGCTTTATCCGTACCTACACAATAAGAAAGACAAAACAAGCAATGTACAGCCTTTTATGACAGTTTTGTCTTTTAAGGGTCTATTTTGGATATTAAAAGGGATATGTTGTTTTCTCACATATTAAAAATTCCCAAACTATACGATTATGTGTCCTCATGCAATTATATGCCTTATAACAAATACCCTCAATTCTTCCCAAAACTACTCTTTGATAATGTAGCAAGATTTTTGTGAGAGAGCTAAGAAATCACACAAGTTATAAACTACCCGTTATTTCTATTTTACTAAAAAAAAACCCCCCTCTTTTTCATTTTTTTTCGCATTTTTTTTATTTATATTTATAATGTTATTTTGGACTTTCGTCATTTTCATCAACGGTTAGGGATACATAGAACAAGATGCATTTCGAATCGAGTATACTCCTAATAGGATAATTCATCGTTCTCGATTTTCACTTATCCAAACCAAGCTTAAAACAAAATCCCAGCTAAATATCTGTCAAGGATGCTAACACTATAATATTTGCAACTTGTGAACCTTTTACTCCTGACATTTACTATATTCTTAAGTGAATGTGCTATCTTGATTCAACCATGATCAACTGTTTGCAACATACTATGCTTGCTTCCACCTTAGAATAAAAGGTTTAAAGGCGAGATCATCCCATGTAGCGGCTTCGTATCGGCCATCCCAACCTTGCGGGCTAAGTGACCTGGTCTTTTGACATCCTCACAAAGACTAGTATCGGGACTCAGGTCTTAGGTTTTCAAAACTCTCAGGGCTTTCATGAATATTCATAGCTTATAAAATAGAGTAGTCAAAGTGCAAAAGCATATTTGAATTTAACAAAAAGAAGTCAATTATTAATTTGCACTTAATTATCTAGATTTTTATGCAACTATAACCCTCGACCTTTTAAAAGGCTGCAACATCGGTTGTGAGCCGGCAAGATGCAACAAACTTTTATCAGTCTCGGATCTTTATTTTTACTATGCGCTTTCTTTGGAAGACTACCACATCGGTTGTGAGCCGGCAAGAGGTAGAAAACTTTTATCAACCCACAGCTTTTATTATTATTATTTTTTTTTATCATTTTATCATTTTTTTCACTTATTTATTTATAGAAGACTTCTTTTTGAAAAATTCAAGTATAAATTTGAACTAAGACTAAAATTTTTGCTATATATATTACATAAAAATTGTTGATTTTAAGTTTAATCTCCAAAAACAGCACGTATATTAATCAGGTTAAGAGCTTATGGGAAAAAAAGCAACAAGTTACATACATGAGCTCTTAAGATTTCCAAATAATCCTTGTTTAGCATCCCACTCATACTTAATTCTATCATTTTTCGTTCTTCGCGAATTAGCGAACGCTTAGCCTAAAAGTTAAGGAACAAGCTAGAGCTCAACACGCTCGATCGGGTCAAAATTTACTCTTATTCTTACCCAGCAAGAAAGTCAAAATTGTATAAAAATTTAAATTTTTTGAATTTTTTGCTATTTTTGCGGGAAAACGGGGTACGTGAGAACAAAACAATAAGTAGGTAACATCAAATCGATAGATTCCTTTCCCAAACTAAAACGAAACATTGTCCTCAATGTTTAAGGCAGGGTCTCTACGCAACTCTAAGCCGTTTATTAATTATGCAAAGATAAACGTGAATCGATGAGATGAAAGGATATTGGATTTCCCCAAACTAATTGGAAACAAAGGATAGAAAGCTCGAGTGGACCGGGACATAACACCGAACACGAGAGTTTTCAGAAAATTTGGGATTCTATTCCTCGAGCAAATAATCACAAGGACAAAACACAAACACAAAACGGATGTGTACAAGCCACTTCACAAACACATTAGAAACTAGAAAGAAAATTGGAAATGGATAAGCATGGGGTTCCTTCCCACGAGCGCTTTGTTTTTTAGTAAACAGTCACATAGCTTGACTCGATCCCTGAATTCATTCGTCCTTAGGGAGAGTAAATGGAAGAGAAAATCTCAATCAGGCTCTCATTAATGTTTGGACAAATATTAAAGCATATGAAAGTTCCATCCCGATGAGAAGCCGCTGGCTTTAAGTGGAAACGCCAGGGTCAAAAATGAGATCCTCATTCCTGAGAGAGAGAATAACAGGAGAATCCTCAGGGTAGGTAAAAAATGGAAGAAAAATCCAAATGACAAATGTGAAGGAATCATCATCTTTAATATTTAGGGATAAAATAATTTCTCCTTGGTTAAAATCTTCATCATTCTTCATGGCCGTATCGGGCTTAAAATTTAAGCAAACGTCTGGTGGTTCCGGCGGAGGACGAGGAGATGATGGTTCAAGGATAGATGACTCATTTTTGGGGAGGAAAGTAGAATTATCTTCATCTTCGAAATCATCATTCTCAACAGCTGGTGGAATTAAATCATCTGGAACAAGGAATATATCGATCTCTTCTTGAATGGGGTCACTATCCTTAACGGGGATAAGAGATACGGGAAGAGACTCGATAATTGAACTTGGATTAGTATGAACATTTTCCTATGACCGGGAAGTTGAAATCTCACAAAGCAAAGTCATATGACTAAGATATTCCTTATGTTCACGAACAATCCTTGAAGGAAGTGTTAAAAGTTCACCGGTGAACTCATGGTGAAGAGGATCACTCCTTGGATAAAAAGTAATTGAAATATCATGGTCGGTTTCATTTTGTTTTGGTTCATGGTCGGAAATCACTTCGAGAGAGAGATTATGGGTGGTATCATCACTAAGCAGATTCTCAAGAAAAATTACGTCTCCTTCTGAATCAATATAACCTTCCTTAAAATTAGAAAACACTTTCATGGCTAGAAAAGCATCGATCTCATCAATATCGTCTTCTGGATCGGAACACTCAACCTTATCGGACAAAGGTGTGTTAAGTAAAACTGGCTTATCAGAATTTAAAACGTTGGAGTTCTCGTTTTCAACATCTTCATCCATCTCGTTAAAGAGATGATTTATGTTGCTAGAATTAAAGTTATCATCAAATTCGAAAAGAGGGTTTGAATAAACTTGAAAATTTTCTTTTTTTGTGTCGTTCTTATATATATCTTGTGCTGTTGATCTTGAAGTAACACGCCCCGGATCCTTATTCCACTGCGACCCATTTTGGGGGTGTTACACTCTGGGTCATAATAAGATTCATCAACTTCCGGGGCTAGAGCAAGAAAAGTATCAGCTTCTTCCAAAAGTAGAAAATTACTATCCCCGAAAGGAGTGAGAGTCGGAGAAGAATTTGAAACAATCGGATCGTATCCGGGAGAAGGATTGCCATACGTAACTGAGTCGGAAAAATCTAAGACTTCTTGTGAATATTCTTCACACGTAACATCAATAAGATCAATTTTCTTCAACGATTTGATATTGTTGTATGAAATAGAAGGCGTATCACCACATTTAAGGGTTAAAGATTGATCATCGTTTCTAAGCGTTATCTCTCCTTCATATACATCAATTAAAGCATGAGCTGTCCTAATGAAATCAAGAACAACAAAGTCGGCCGGAAAGTAAAACTTTCCTACCTTAACAAAAACATTCTCGGCTACACCGGTTGGTTTGGAAATTGTTCGGTCGGCTAATTCTAACACCATTTTAGTATCATTTAAACCCGGGAGTCCAAGCTTTTTCCAAATGGAAAGAGGCATGAGATTTTTGCTAGCACCTAAATCGGCTAGGGCTAAGCAATTATCAAACTCTGAAAAATCACATGGGATAAGAAATCGACTGGGGTCACCTAGCTTCTCCGGAAGCTTTTTGAGGACAACCGCACTACAGTTTTCATTCAAAGGTGTCTTGGTTAACTCGATTAACTTGTCTTTGTTATTAAGCAACTTTTTGAACATTGGAGCAAACTTAGGCATATGAATGAGAGCGTCCGCGAAAATTAGCTCAAAATGAAGATCACGGAAAATTTCCATAAACTTGGAAGCTAGGATATCATCATTGATTGGTTCTTTGTCTTTGTTTTGATCTTGGACCAAAGGAGGTTGGATGTCTTCGGTGTTTGGAAGCACCGTATCCTTTGTCACCTCGGGTTCCTTTTCCACCACTGGCGGTGAAATCAGAGGTCCATCATATGAGGCACCACTTCGTGTGGTAATGGCCTTGGCTTCATTCCTAGGGTTTGGTATGGTGTTTCTTGTTAAAGAACTCGAACTTGAAGCTTGGTTGTTGTGATAATTTTGCATAAAACTAAGCATCATGTTTTGAAAATCATCTTGCTTCTTTTGAGAATCGTTATAACTTCTTTGAAAATCATTTTGATTTCTTTAAAAATTATCCAATTTCATTAGCAAATTATTCATGTTAGCATCATTAGCCTTTGCGTAGCTTTCAAAATCCGTTTTTGAAACACCTTAAATTTAGGAAGCGGTAGATTGGTAAGGTAAAGCTTGATTAATCGGGGGTTGATTAGTTGGTGGTTGGTATGATGGGGTTTGATAAATGGCTCCTTGACAGTTTTGGTTGAAATTGTTTCCACGGTTTTGATTGTGATTCAGATTGGAATTGTTTCCTTGATATCGGCTTTGATTTCCTTGATTGCTTTGAACATTTGGTTGATTAAAACCGGGTGGTCTTATTTGATTAGCCAAATTAGGAGGACGGTTTCCTTGAACAAAATTGCCAACGACGGCGGTTTGTTGGAATTGATGAATATTATCATGAAAAATGGGAAAATCATTTCTTGTTAACGGACAATTGTTGAAATTATGATTCGCACCACAAGTAACACATACTTCCTCGACCGCTTTGATGGTAGCGGGAGTCAAAGATTTCATTTCACTAATTGTTTTTTCTAACCGACTCATTCTTATATCCAATTTATCCTTAAGAGTGGCGGCGATTTGTTGAAGTTCGAAAGAATTAGAAGGTGAAGAAGAAGAAGGAGGAGCATTCGTACTCACTTTTGGTTCAATTGCACGACTTCGTGAATAACGAACCTTGGATTTACTCTCAATTATGGCTAAACCATCTCTAAGCATCTTATCTAAAAAATTGCCACCAGCGGCGGAATCTAAAGCATCTTGATCATTTGTATTCAAAGAGTTGTAGAACGTATCGAGTTGATGTAATTCTAAAAATCCGTGATGAGGACATTGACGAAGTAGTCCTTTGAAATGTTCCCATGCTTCGTTGAAAGTTTCATTCGGTTTTTGAAAGAAATTAGTTATTTCATTTCGAAGGTAAGTTGTTTTCGAAGGTGGAAAGAATTGGTTTATGAATTTCGAGACAAGATCATCCCACGTTAGAATCGATCGAGGGGGTTCTTTATCAAGCCAAATCCGGGCTTCACCCTCGAGAGAAAAAGGAAAAAGCAAAAGCTTAATCGACGTATTCGGAACGTCCGGATGTCTAAACGTAGAAGTAACCTTGTTGAAAAATCGGAGATGATTATGAGGGTCTTGCCTACCCGTAAATTGATTACTTTGAACAAGATTAATCAAAGTTTGTTTAAGTTCAAAATTATTTGCATTTATTGGTGGAACAACAATTGCATCCTCGTATCCCTCGATGGGAGCTTGGAGCATTTGAGCCATGGTACGATTGTCGGCCATTGGAATCTCGGGTTCCTCAACAATAACCGGTGTTATTTGTTGTTGTCGACGATTTCGATTACGAGCTTGAGAACGAGTGCGCATGCACTAAAAATAGAGAAAAGAAATTAAAAAGAAAACAAAAATTACACTAATTTTTTTTTGGATTTTTGAATTTTTTTTAACAATCTATTTTAAACGGATACACGGAAGACAACTTAAACCAAATAATCGAATTACTTCACGGTAACTCTTAAAAATTGCTTCTTAAGATGAGCCGTACCTCGTAAATGACACAAATGGCAAGTTTTTGAATCTTTGGTTCGATTTGGGAACTTTTCAAGTTCACCGGAACTTATTTATGATAATACCTCGATTGAGAATATTATATGTTGGTGTTCTTTTACCAACTTTGTGTATTTTATTTCTTTTTTTTTTTATTTTTAATATTCTATTTATACTAAAAAGAAAAGAAAAATATTTTTTTACTTTTTATTTTTTTTTATTTTTTTTATTTTTGATTTTTTTTAAAAACGTAACTTTCGAAAACGAAAGGTTCTCCAAAAAACGATCAACAAACTTCAAACGAGAGAATCGTAATCACAAATCCCCGGCAACGGCGCCAAAAATTGATTCGTCAATTTCAATATACGTAAAGTATAATATATTTAATACGATGGAAAATTACCAATTTACCCTTGAGGACAAAGGCAAAAAGGAAATTCTTCAAAATATATAATATAATATAATACGTATATTAAACCGGGAAGTATGATTCCCCGGGTCGTTTTCCCCAACGATTTGTGAAATTGAAACCACGTTTGTTGTTCGGACAATGATTTGAATGGGAAACAATAGTTGATTTGATTAACTACTTTTAACAATTAAAATTAAAAAGCTCTAACAATTAAGCATGAAAACAAATAACGGGAAATTAAAATTTAACTAAAAACGCAAAACGGGACCCTTAAACGGAGGCCAAAAACCTTAATTTGCTAAAAATAAACCTACCTTAAATTTTACTTTTAAAATGGTCTCTATTTGACTAAAAAGTAAGTTTAAAGAAAACTAGAACAAAAACGGAGTTGAAATGAACGTTAAAACACGAAAAACGAAAACGAAAACGAAAACGAATCCCGTTCTTTAGAAAATGAAATTTTACAAATTAGACTATACGAAAGCAAAACTAATTTTCCTAGGAACTTTAGGATAAAAGAAAATTTTCTAAAAAAGATTTATATTTTTTTTGATTATTTTTCTATTTTTCATGATTTTTTTAAGTTTATAATGAAAATAAAAGTTTAAAAATACTAAACAAACTCTAAAAATTCTAGAAAAATGATAGAAAATAGCTTAAAATATTTAAATCCTAGGAAAAATAAGCCCGAGATCACAACTTATTAAATAAGCTACGAAATAAGCTTTAACAGCTTATAAGGCTTATTGGCCAAAAATTCTATATAAAGAATTGATTGTGCCAGGGTCTTATGAAAAAGACCCAAGGGCACAGCGGTAAGGAGTGGGGTGTGTGTGTAATTAAGCCCAAATAAGCAGATTTAACTGCTAAGTCTTATGGGGCTTACAGCCCAAAAGGTGATAAAGTAATTGTGTGTTCAATAACTCACGGATGAGCTATTGAAGCACAATGGTAAAGTCTTTGGACTATTGAGCAAGAGGTCGTGGGTTCAAGGTTGGCTTACAACCTTTTTGCTCTTTTTTTTACTTTTAACAAAAACTAAATATCCAAACTTATTAAAAACCTGTTTTTAAACAACTTTAAAACTACACTTTTTGTTTGAAAATGACAAATAAGCTCTGAAACAGCTTATGAATAAGCTACCTCAGAAAGTGAGCCTTGAGCATCAAATGGCTTACTTAGCATAAACTCTGCACAATGCTTATTTTTAATGCTCAAATCAAAAACAAAATTCCTGATCTAGATCTTATGAACGCCTACTAATTAGAATTGAAAAGCTAATTGAATATTAAACACTAAAAGCTATCTGAAATTGAAGATCTAAAGGCTAACTCAGGAATGAACACTTAAAAACTCAAAATCAAATTAAGCTATTAAGCTCATTAAGCTATGACAGAAGCTTAGATTTTGTAAACTTACTCTACCACTAAAAGGCTTTCATTATCAATCATAAAATTGAGCCTTACAAGCTGAAAATCTAAATTTATAATCTAAAATTCACTTACTACTGTTTTTGGTCTTTTTGGCTTTTTTATGACTTTTAAAAGCAAATGTACCTAAGTAAATAAGCAAGAAATTAGAAAACTAGTTTTAACCCAAGTTAAGCTATATGTTAACTATAAAACTACTAAGTTTTAAAAGCTAAAAACTACTATTACTTATTTAAATTTGAGCTTAAAAGGACTTGCAGTTAAAACTGCAAGTACCTTAACTGATGCAATTGACCAAGAGGGCAGATCACAATTGCAGGTAACCTTATTGGTTTAACCTGCATTAAACTCACTCAATGAGTGAATATGAACTCTAAATAGGCAAATTACAAGACTAGGAATGCTTGGGTCAATTTTGAAAAAGCTAAGATAAGAAGAAAACTACCCTGGTGCAGACACAAAAATATTAAGCTTAAAAATGAATTCAAGCTTAAACAATTATCTAAAACCTTCTTAAATCCTAATCAATCATGAACATCAAGCTTACCAAAGAAAAATTACCAAATAATTTTGACTTTAAAAGGTCAAAAAAACTTATTCCAAACACTCCTTAAAATCCTTGACAGATTTCATGTAGCTTATCAATTTAAAATCCACTTAGCAAATTCTTACTACCAGATATTCACTAGCTTAAAACTACCCTAACAGTCATAAATCAACAATTACTAAAGCTGAAATCAAAGGTCTACACTATTGCTAACTAATTTTTTTGGTTTTTATGATTTTTAAAGGCAAACTATGAAAAACTAAGCTCTAAACTATACTAGCTAAAAACAGATAGTAAAACATGATTAATAAGCAAAATGAATCACAAATAAGCCCAATTAAGCAACTAGATGAGCAGTTTAAACTACTAATAAGCAAATAGGTACATCTAAGAGATCTATTAAGCAAATGTCAAGCTAGAAATTTAAAGTAATAAAATTAAAAGGAAACTAACCAAGACCTTCAGCTAAACAGAAGCATAAGCTCAAATAAGCATCTACAAGTTCTAGCTTATCCTTATGGATAAGCTAGTAAAGTCCATGGGAGCTCTTCCAAACCTAGCTCCCCTTCCATAAGTCTAAGTTCAATAAGAAAGGGTAATTTGAGTTGATTTTATGATTAAGATATTGTTAAAGTATGATTAAGCTCAATCACTAGTTTATAGACTAGTGAGAGCTGACAGTAACTTGAATTTTGAAAGTGATGAGAGCTTTAGAAATGAAAAGAGATTAATGAAAACTAAAATGCTTTTATTAATGACTAACTTGATTACATTACTTGAAAACATAATACACTTAAAAGTAAATTACATTTGACTTAAAATTAAGCTAAAAGCTACTACTATTCTAAAAACTCAAAAAGAAGACGATCATCTGTGTGTGTGTGTGTGCTATTTTTAGCCACAAGCTGAAGGTTCTAGGCTTTCCTTGCTCTACACGCTCCTTTTTATCATATCCATACGATCTTCTAATCATTGGAGAGTTGATTATGACCCTTGGATCACAAACTATCTCACACGGATTGCCAACGTGGCAATCCGTGATTTGAGACGTTTGTGCTTGTTCTGTGAGTGATAGAAGAGTAAAAACAATCATTTCCTTGTGCTTCTTTCACTTCCACGTGTCCTCCTAGCTTGGGTGAGCCAATAAGAAGCTTGAGTTTATTTTTGTCCCTTCCATTTTGTACTAGACCGCTTGAATTGTCCATTTCAAACCTTTGATGAGAAAAGATCTTGGTGTCTTTTTTTGCCTTTTCTCCCTCTCAAGTGAGGGTGATGATGAATAGTGAACGTGTTTTTTGCGCCATTTTCTTTAGTTTTAACTGATTTAGAGTAAACGGGAGGGAGGGGGGGTATAACTTTGGGGTATTGGCAACCTTAGTCCTTGTCTTTGTTAAACAAAAGTCCCAGTGTAAAATATCTTTTAATCTTGGCAAAAATGGTCCCTGGACTTATTTAAAAAGGAAATGGGCTTTAGGTATTAATTGTGCAGTTTTGGATTCTTGAGGGACTGAACGTGTAACTTTGGGTTTTTTGTCCTTTAGTGTTTGTCTTTTGTTGACCCATAGTTGACTGAGAGCTTTAACTTTTTGACTTTGGCTTGATTTCCCGCCTTCTTTTGTACTCTTCTGTTTCCCGTGTTCGTGTTTGCCCGTTTTTAATGGGTTTCTTATGATTTTTGTCTTATCCGTACCTGCATACACAAAACACGAAGTCTCTTAATAAGGCATTAGGTACTCGATTGTATACGAGTACAACATACCATCCACCAACCGATGGTCAGAGTGAGAGAACCATTCAGACATTGGAGGACATGTTGCGTGTCTGTATACTCGACTTTGGAAAAGGTTGGGACAGACACTTACCGTTGGTGGAATTTTCATATAACAACAGTTACCATACCAGCATTAAGGCTGCTCCATTTGAGGCGTTGTATAGGCGCAAGTGTCGATCACCTATCTGTTGGGCTGAAGTTGGAGATAGTCAGCTCACTGGCCCATAGATCATCCACGAGTCAACTAAGAAGATCGTTAAAATCAAGAGCCATATCCAAGCCACCCATAATCATTAAAAGAGCTATGCCAACGTAAGACGGGAACCCCTCTAGTTTCAAGTGGGAGATAAAGTCATGCTGAAAGTGTCGCCATGAAAAGGGGTGATACATTTTGGCAAACGGGAAAAGCTGAACCCACGCTATATTGGACCTTTTAAGATCATTGCCAAAGTAGGAACCGTTGCCTACCGACTTGAACTCCCAGAGCAGTTGAGCAGAGTTCACAGTACGTTTTACGTCTCAAATTTAAAGAAATGCTTAGCCGACGAACCTCTTGTTATACCGTTGGATGAAATCCAAATCGAAGACAAACTCTACTTCATCGAAGAACCTGTCGAGATCATGGACCGCGAGGTCAAACATCTGAAGTAGAGCCGTATTTTGATTGTCAAAGTACGCTGGAACTCTAGGAGAGGTCCTGAGTTTACCTAGGAGCGTGAAGATCAAATGCAAAAGAAGTACCCTCATCTTTTCCTAATTTCTGCACCCGTGGCAGATGCTACGTCGTAAGCTTTGAGGACAAATCTCTTTTATAGGGGAAAGGATGTGACACCCCGCAAATTTCCGTTCAATAATTTAGCCGTTTCTGTTTGATAATTTTGAATTTTTAAAATTCCGTTTAACTTTTACGTTTAACCGGGAAGTTTTCCCGCTTTTATCTGAGAATCCTCGCCAGGAGTGAACCGAGACACCTAACATTGTAGTATTTTGGCAATAGCCATGTTTTTTATATTTCAAGGCAATATTTAAAATTTCATAATTTTCGGTGACACCGTTATTCATTTAGTTACTTACGTGAATCGTGATTTACTTATAATATGAGCATATGCATGGAGGACTTGGAAATTAAATCAAACATGACGGAACTAGTGTAATACGATTGTTAGAGACCTTTATGGTCCCCCCCCTCCCCTAGCTCACGTCCAAACAAACCCCCCTTAAAAACCATGGATGACAAATTTGAATTTCAAAACTATAAGACAAGATTCCAACTAACCATATGTCAATTGGTTAATTGTGATTGGGAGATCATTTTGGTCCCCTCTCCCCCTTTGCCCTATCCCATGACACATACACATATACACACTTTTAGTGTGTGAAGCAATTGTGCATATATACCATTTACATCTTCTTATTTTCCCATTCATATCTCACACACTTAACATTTGAGTTTTTCTTTTGCTCTCTTGTTCTCCTAAACCCACGAAACACACACACACATATATAAATCCATAAATTTTTCATCTTTGATCAAGAACTCTTAAAGATTTGTTGAAGGTTTGATCATTTGTATCATTCGGGTATTTGTTAAACAACATTTGGGTTGTTTTAGTCTTGTTCATCCTTCTAAAAACCTTCAAACTTTGTAAGTCTTCAAATCTTTTAATAACTTGTACTTTCATAAACATCTTGATGCATACATACTAGTTGTACAACTTATTTTGTAAAAACAAAGATTTTAAAACTACATAAACCTTAAAAGGTTATGCATATGGTTCGAAAATAATGAAAGAAATATAAGGAAAGTATAGTTTTGTGATCGTGGTTATTTTTGTATAATAAAAATGATACTTTATAGCTTATTTGTATTCGGCTTATATAATAAGCTTATGGGAAAGCTTATTTTGATTTTATTGAGCTTAATGGGCTTATGTTTGGTTCGGCCCAACTAGAAAAGAAAGGAGAAGTGTTTGTTTAGCTTATTTTGTTTCGGCTTATATATATATTAGCTTATTTTCTAGCTTATTTTGAAAGGACAAATGGCGAACTTATTCGGCTTAATAAATAAGGCAGAACATGGCTTGCTTGGGCTTTTAGCCGCGTCCCACGTCCAAAGCCCGACGCCACGAGCTTATTCTTGAGCTTATGTGGTTCGACTTAATTTACTTGGGCTTATCAAGAGCTTATTGTAGCTTATTGATGAACCAAGAACTTATTTAATACCTTTTTGCATATATGGTTAGCCGTAAAGGACTTTGATTGATCGGACTTGGGAAATGTAAAATTTAAAATGAGTTTTGATTAAAGTCTATGACTTTGGAAAGTGTGTAAACACGAACGGGTCATGCCGAAATTTTATAAAAATTATATACTTAGGATAAATTGTGAAAATATATTTTTATAAGATTTTTTCGAAAAACATATTATTTATAAATGATAAATAACATATAGTCAACCATGAAAATAAATTAAAATACCTATTTACGTTTTTCTACCTAGGTATCTAATATAAGAACCGATAGTTAAGCCTGCTCGTGTGAGGGAAGCACTAGCATGGGTGACCTGCCGGGAAATGGATAAATTAAAGATATAAAATCACTATTATTAAAAGGTTTTAAATCAATATTTAGATTTATTGGGTAAAGAGCCGAACAATGCAATAAATATAAATATATATATATATTACGTAAATATAAATATATAGTTTTATATATTTAATATTACTATATACCAACAACCACATTACGATCAATAACGTTTTATTAACAAAGTATTTTAAGTAAACTTTGATGCATCGTCCACATTATTCTTATCATTCCGATTCTAAGACGAAACCTATATTCTCCTAGGTTGCATTCGTGTACCGTTGTTCGTTTCCGCGTGATCATATTCCTAGACGTTTACCCTATCACTTCACCAACTCAAGGTGAGTTCATAGCCCCATTTTTACTCGTTTTGAATAATTGTTTTATAACTTGGGGTGAGAAACATTGCTTGCTTTTAAAACTAGACACAAGTACTATACGTGAGAAATTCCCCGTTTACGTGTTGCCTAAGTAGCGTTTAGACCACTATTGCCCGAATTATCATGAACTGTTAATCACCTTTAACCGACTGGCTGGTTAAGTGAGCGCGAGTGAATAAATAGATCTATTGGGACTAATTATCCCTATCCGGGTAAGAAGCACTTACTAGTTCGAGTTTGCCAAGAACTAACGGATATATGTCATGTCGAAACTAGTTAGGTGGTCTTTGGTCGGACACCTGAAGGGCAAGCCTTTTATAGCAGTGTACATGCTATCTTTCAATATTAGCTTCAGTGTCATGAGCTTAGTGCAACGTAAATGCCTCTTTATGTGAAGTTGTATCTCCTATAACTATCGTATACGTTTTGAAAATATTGTGGTCCACATTAATTACGCTTGAACTAAACCTATGAATTCACCAACTTTATATTGACGTTTTAAGCATGTTCTTCTCAAGTGCTTAGCATGGATGTCGTTGCTTGACTTATGTGAAGTCTATTTGCCCAGACCGGTTTACTAGAAATTTATCTATGTCTTTAAATACCATTTTTGAACTTATTTAAGCTTCCGCATTTTAACTTTTGAATCTTTTAATTTTGATCGGTGTAAAACTTATTAATATTTTGAATTTATTCAACGGTTTTTATTTTTAAAACGTACCCTTAGAGGTCGTTCTTTATGATTTGTACTTGAGATATTCAATAACGTCACTCCCCCAAACGCTAAATCGGACGGGACCCTATTTGGGGGTGTGACAGTACGAACTCTTGACTTCGGATCACCAATTATTTAATGAAGTGGATGATCCTTAGTCCACCTTTTCTTATGTGGGTAAGGTTGATAAAAGGTATGAACATTGGACGGATCATGAAATGTTGTACTTGCATCAAAGTAAGCATCTTCCAACCGTTCATTAAACACATTGTGTGATGTACTTGCTTCATTCACATTAAGAACACTTTCATTTGAAATCGATTAAGTATTTGAGGAAGGAACTATAACTTATTCGGAACTTTGTTGAATATCAACATTCAATGAAGATGAAGAAGATTCCTCCTGAAATGATTCGGAACTCTCATGAAAAACTTCTTCAGACGGAGAAATTTCTTCGTTTGAACTTTCAACATTTGTTGTAGGAGATTTCGTTATTTGTGAAGCATCAAAATACTCATCGTAAAAATTACGAAATAAATCTTCTAAATCTTTCTTTGATGTGTCTGAAACTTGTGAAACCGTTAGATTTGAAGATTTGTCCATTTCGTTTAAATTAGATAAACCGGGTTCTAAACTGGATTGTTTAGAATCCATTTCAGAAATCTTATCATAATTCACATTCACGCTCTCGTGTATCTTTCGAGTATGCTTATTGTAAATTCTAAAGGATGCAGATTCTTTTGAGTATCCAACAAACACTCCAATATCCCCTTTTGCCTTGAGCTTTCCAACATCATCATAATCATTAAGTAGATAAAATCTGCAGCCGAACACATGAAAGAACTTAATGTTTGGTTTTATCTTGTTAATAAGGTCATAAGGCGTTTAATCAAAATGTTTGTGAATAATCAAAAGATTTTGTGTAAAACAAGCCGTTGCGATAGCTTCAGCCCAAAGAAATAATGGTAAGTTTGCAAATGTAAGCATAGTTCTTGCAGCTTTGACTAAGGTTCGATTCCTCCTTTCCACGACATCATTTTGCTGTGGCGTTCTTGCAGCAGAAAATTGTTAAGAAATTCCAACCTCATCAAAGAACTTAGCAAGAGTTATGTTCTTAAACTCAGTACCATTATCAGTTTGAACATGCTGAATTTGAAGTTGAAGATTCACTTGGGTTTTCTTGATGAATGAAATGATTACTTCTGAAGCTTCATCTTTCGAATAAAGAAAGAATACCCATGTGTACCGTGAATAATCATCGAAAACAACTAACATATATTGCTTTCCATTAATACTTTCGACGCGCATCGAACCACACAAATCCATATGAAGAAGATAAAGTGGCTTATTCGAAGCAAAAGCCGTTTTGGACTTGTGATGTTTCTGATGAATCTTCCCGTTTTCACAAGCGGAACACAAATGATCTTTTTCGAATTTCAACTTATGAAGACCTCGAACAAGATTGTTTTTCACAAGGTTATTGATTGTGGTGAAATTCAGATGAGATAGATGTTGATGCCACAACCAAGATTGCGAACAAGAAGCCTTTGCGAGAAGACAAGCTGAAGAATTTGAAGCGATTTCGTTAAGAGCGATAGTATACAAATTTGACGAATGATCACCGGTAAGCAAATCTACACCATCTTTGTTTCGAACAAAACATGCAGACTTTTGAAAGGTGACTTCAAGAGCCTTGTCACAAAATTGTCCAACGCTAAATAAGTTATGTCCTAAACCTTCAAAATAGTAAACTTTCTTGATCGTCATTGATCCAATAACAACATCTTCATAGCCAGCAATCACCGCAAAATCATTATTGCCAAAGCGAACCGTTCCAAGAAACTTTTCCACAATGTTTGTCAAAAGAGCATGATTACCCGCTATATGCTTTGTACATCCTGAATCGATGATCCAAAGATAAATCTGGATAATCTGCAATAAATAAAACACCAAAGACATTCAACAAACTTTGGGTACCCATTTGAAAATGGGTCCTTGTGAGTTAGGTGTCTTAGAAATTTTATCTATTTGACGCTTAACTCTGGGAATCCATTTAGCTACGGGTTCAGCTAATGGTTGCATTTTAGGAAGCCACCTAGGCAAAGAATTATTCAAACTATTCTTAGAATGCACATTCAAATAATCACAAGGCTTTTTCCTAAAAGGCATCTTGCTAACTTGAAAATTTCTTATACTCACATCATCAAAGACAAACAAATCATTCACATCACAAGAAGCATGCGATCTAGAATTACAAGAAACATGCATAGCATCATTACAAGCATAATCACTTATAGTGTCTACATGATGAGAATTATTACATGACAATAAGTCGTTGCGAGAATATTGCTTAACATTTTTGTTCACATTTGAATTACTAAAAGAATACAAATCAGCACAAGAAATATTAGACGACCCTTTCTTCATCCAAATAACACCACTATGCTTAGGTCTTCTAACACTATTATAAGTGTCTAAATATGAAAAATGAACAAAATCTCTATTAGCACGTAATAAATCATTATTCACTTGGTTGTCATTTTGTTTTTATGATGTTCTTTTACGTCTTTTTCTTTTTGTTTTATTGTCAACATTATTTGAAGCACAAGACAGTTTAGACATTAAAATTGGTGAAACGCTTTGTGACACATTTATTTTAAACATTCCTGGAGCAATCACTTTTGAATTCTCCAAATTGTCACAACCTTTTGCAACCATTTGACATTCATTGTCACTTTGATTTTCTGATTCAGAAAGTACATTGTCACTCGACTCAAAACCTTTTGATTTTAAAGAGTCAATTGGTTATGTTAGGAATACAAAAGTATCGGTCACTTCCATAAATATCGTTAAATAGCTCGTTAAGTAATATTTGGAAACTAGATAGGCTAGCTTAGGAAAAGCCCATGGAAAGCCCATGGACGGCCTTGTATAAGCATATATAAACCCTTTCCATGCTATAAAAAGGGTGTTGGTTGTTTTATTATTTCACATAGTAATACATTTTCTCTTGCACTTTCTCTCACTAGAAGCAACCTCCCACTCTCTTTCTCTCTAGATTTATTCATAGTTCTTTGTGTGTTTAAAGATTACTTAGATTCTACAATTGGTATCAAGAGCCATGGGGGGATAATCAAGTTCTTGTGTGTGTTTTTTCTTCTTGTTTCTGTTCGTCTATATGGTTCGAATCTTACAAAAAGTTTTCACTTTTTGTGGGTTTGAAAACCATAAAGTTTACTACTTTCTTCTTCCTTTGTCTTAGCATTATCTAGTTGTACAAGCAAAACCTTGGAAAATACATAAAAATCTTCATTTTTGTAAGTTTTGGTTCGAAAAAGTGTTTTTGTGTCTAAAATCTTGATTTGAAAATTTTTGTGTTAAAAAGTTTGAAGTTTTATGTTTAAGGTTCTACTAGGCTTAGATAAGTAAGTTGTACAAGAAATTTTGAGTAAAAACGTCAAACTGTGAGTCTTTTAGGGTTTTAGAAAAGTTGAAGGTCATTTTTGCAGAAGGCGAATTAAGGAGTTTCTTGAAGGAGAATTAAGGATTTTCTTATGAGGCGAATTAATCCTTTTCTAGTGCAAGGCGAATTAATACATTCCTTCTCAAGTCGAATTGATTTTTTTTCTTCACAAGGCAAATTATCCTTTTCTAGTGCAAGGCGAATTAATACTTTCCTTCTCAAGGCGAATGAATTTTTTCTTCACAAGGCGAATTATTCTTTTCTAGTGCAAGGCAAATTAATCCTTTTCTACTCAAGGAGAATTAATTTCTTCTAATACAAGGCGAATTAATCATTTCTTATAGAAGGAGAATTAATCTCTTCCTCAGAGGCGAGTTAATCATATCAGGCAAATTAGTCTTAATTTGAATTAATTTATCTCTTTAGTTTGTAAAATCCTGTGAAACATTTACTTGTTTTCCTGGTTTAATCAAGAATTATAAAATCCCGTGTATTCTCAAGACTTAAAACACTTAAAACCAAATCACTTTAACACAATTACTTCTTATCACTATCCGATCAATAAGTAATCTTTTCACATATCAACAAAGTAACAATGTCTACTCTTGCTGAATTCATGATACTCTCTGGTGGTGACAATCATCTACTAATGTTGGAGAAACACCTGTATTATTCCTGGAAAAGCAGAATGGAAGTTTACATGCAAAATAGAGAACATGGAAGAATGATACTTGAATCAGTTGAACATGGTCTACTCATTTCGCATACGATTGAAGAAAATGGTGTGACCAGGACAAAGAAATATGAGGAATTGTCAGCAACTAAAAAAATTCAAGTTTATTGTGATCTCAAGGCAACTAATATCATTCTTCAAGGACTACCATAAGATGTCTATTCTCTTGTTAATCATCATAGAGTTTCCAAGGAACTATAGGAAATAGTTTAACTACTAATGCAAGGTACCTCATTAACAAAACAGGTGGGAGTGTAAACTATATGATGCATTTGATAAGTTTGCTCACATCAAGGGGGAATCACTACATCAGTATTACTTGAGATTTACTTAGTTGATCATTGACATGAACATTTACAAAATGAAATTGGAGCAATATCAAGTCAATACCAAGTTCTTAAACAGTCTTTCACCTGAATGGAGTAAGTTTGTGACTGATGTCAAACTTTGATCAGCTTCATTCATATCTTGAACAACATGAACTCCATGCAAATGAAGTCCATATTATGCGTGAACGCAATCAAGATCCCCAAATCAATCAATTGCACTAGTTGCGAATTCTTAAATGACACCATCAAACTTTCTTCAATGATAATCCTAATACATCAATCCTTAGTTCCAACAACAAATTTTCAACATATATGTCTCATTAAATATGGATCAATTTCATCCCACACAAACATTACTCAACTACTTATCCATCCTCAACTCATGCATGACTTACATTAATCACAGCATATAATGCTTTTTCATCCACTTAACATCAAGCTGCTTGTCCACAACCACAATCCATTCCTCAAATTAAATATACGGTTCTTTACAATTAATCAACAAACACATCTTGCTAAATTTCCCCAGATAGACTCCGGTCTAGCAGTTCCTGTGTTTAAGCAAGGAGATGACCCTATTGATGCCATTAACAAATGATGTCATTTCTGTCTAATAGTAGTCAACTATCTCGTTCCCAACTACCAACAATTAGCTAAGGAATTCTCATAAACTAAGAAAACAAGCAAACTATTCATGATGGCAAGGGTGACTGTTTCCACCAGTTCAGGGGAGACATGGTTGCTATTTAATGCTGGTACTTTCTAGAACAAGGGCTAACCAATCTCAGGAAACAGGTGGATAATTCGGTCAACAAGCGTGTGAAGTGTTTTAACTGCCAAGAGGAAGGTCACATGGCAAGACAGTGCCCAAAACCAAAGAGGAAAAGGGATGCTAGATGGTTTAGGGATAAAGTTCTTCTGGTTGAAGCACAAGGATCTGGTAAAGTTCTGAATGAGGAGGAATTGGAATTTTTGGCAGACCCTAGAGTTGCAGAAGGTCAAGTTACATAGACAATCATTACACACAATGCAGCTTATCAAGCTGATAATTTGGATGCGTATGATTTTGACTGTGACGACTTCTCTACAGTCAAGGAAGTTCTTATGGCCAATTTGTCTAGTTACGGATCAAATATTCTCTCCGAGGTACCTCACTCTGAAAACACTCATAATGATTCGCTAAATCAAAGTGTGCCAGAGATGCCATATTCTGAACAAACTCATCTTGTGAATTTTCCAGAGAATGAGATAACAAGTGATAGCAATATCATTCCTTATTCTCAGTATCTGCTTAAAACACAAAATGCAGCTGTTCAGGATAGAAATTCTTCTACACAATAAGATGCCATGATATTATCTGTGTTTGAAAAACTGTCATATCAAGTAACTAATTGTAATAAGGTCAATAAGGACAATCTAATTGCCAATGAATCCGTATCTGCTAAGCTTGAAAGATATAAAGAACGGGTGAAATTGCTAAAAGAAAGACAAAATGTGGATTTAAGTACTCGAGAAAAGCTTATATTGGATGATATAATTCCTGAGAAAAATGCACAGTTTGTGGATTTTAAAAAAGAAATTAACTGTCTTAAACAAAGTCTTTCTGAACAATCAAAGGAAAAGAAATTGTTAACAAAAACATTTAATGTTTTCAAATACAAATTCAAGGAAAAGGAAGCTAAGAATATTGATAAAGAAATTGCTTTGGAAAAGTAAGTTAAGGAACTGGACAATATTGTTTGTAAAATGGGTCAATCCGCGCAAACTGTGCACATGCTCACGAAACCACAAGTTTTTTATGATAACAACTTGAAACAAGCTCTTGGTTTTCAAAATCCTTTATCATAATAAATCTCGGCAGATTAGGCCAATGCTTTATGATGGTAGTGTTATTGCTAAGGAAACCAATATGATTTCAATTGCAGATTCTGAAGAGACTTTGATGCTTGAGGAAGAGAGTCGATCAAAAATGTTTTTAAAACAAAGTGATCTAATGGTCTTAGAAAAGAAAGTTAACATTAAACCAATTAATTATGCTGAGTTAAATCGATTATCTAAAGATTTTGGTAAACGTTTTGTCCTATAACAAGAACTGTCTGATGAACAAGCTTTCCTATTACAAACTTTACACCCTAATACTGACCAATCTGCTACTTCGCCTGTCAAAATTGAGGCTCCTCGAGAACTTCCTAAGGTAAGCCTGGTTAATACAAGCCTTAAAAATATTAAATACCATCTTCGCCAATTTGACAATGTGGTAAAAAAACGAATCACGCCCGATGCTTTAATAGAAGGGGAATGGGGGTTTAAACACACTAAAGCTATTTTTGTAAAATAAATAATTCCATTTGTAAAGACCTTAAAAGACATATTTAATGTTTTTGATCAAGATCTTTTAAATAAGGTAACGGAAGTACAAATAGTTTTTAACCAGATAAAAGCTGTTGTTCAACAATATTTTGTAGACAAACAATGCTTTGAAATTCAAAAGAAACAATTTTTGATTAAAAACGATCGACTCTTGGATCAAGTCATTTATCAAGATATTGTGAATATTGTTGTGAATTCTTCATTGGATATAAATACTTATGTAAATGCGAATTCTTCTATTGCTATGAATGATTCTGTGAATTATGTAGAAATGTGCAACAAGTGTCTCGAACTTGAAGCTGAGCTTATCAAACAACACAACATGGTTGAAAAAGATGAGTATAATAGACTTTCGAAAAGCTTTTCAAAACTTGAACAACACTGCATTTCCATTGAACTTGCAATGCAACTCAATAAAGAATTTTTTCAAAAGAACAACACATCTGTGAACCAAACTGAACCTTCATTTGATCAATTGTTTGAATTGAGTAATTTGAAAGCTAAGCTTCAAGCAAAAGACACAACAATTGAGAAGTTGAAGGCAAACATTAAATGTTTGAATAAAATTTCCACCACAAACAGTGTGAAAAAGGACATAGATGAGATTGAGACCATCAACATAGAACTGGAACATAGGGTGACAAAACTTATTGCTAAGAATGAGCATTTGAAACAGACTTATAAACAACTTTATGATTCAATTAAACCATCACGTGTTCGGGCTAAAGAACATGTTGAATCATTGGTCAATCAATTAAATCAAAAGAATATTGAAATTACTGATTTAAATGTTCAACTCTAGGAAAAGGTTTATGTCATAACAACATTAAAAAATGATCTTAGGAAATTCAAAATAAAAGACATAGTTGATAATGTTGCCGAAGTGTCAAATGCTACCACTATTGCTCCAGGAATGTATAAGCTTGACCCAGTAACTTTGGCTCCTAAGGATAAGAATAATAAGAAAACTCACATATACTACCTTAAGCACACTATGGAACAAGCTGCTATTCTTAGGGAGATAGTTGAACAAGCCAAATCACTAAACCCTTTAGATAGTGCATTTTACTCTGCATATAAGTATGTTAAGCTGATTCAAGAGTTGCTAGGATATGTTAGAGATACTTGCCCTAATATTCACAAACCTAGTAAGAAACTAGTTGCTGTCACGCCTATCAACAAAAAGAAAACATTTAGGTTTGCTAAACCCGTCATATCATCAAGCACATCCCCAAAAAAGTTAGGCTCTTTCCAAACAAAGACAAAACAAACCACTAATAATTCTGTGTCAACTTCTACAGGAGTAAGCCAGTCTACTAAGTCTAGCAGGTCAAAGTCTATAGACAATACAAAGAATGATAAGATCCTACAGATTTCAAGTAGTACCTTCAAGAAGAATAAAGTAGAAGACCACTCTAGGATAGTTAAGTCTAGTTTGAATAAATCGATATGTGTTGTTGAACCATCTAGAAATGCAAATGTGCATCATTCCAAATTAAATACAAATTCTAAACTAATGTGCGTTAAATGTAATAGTTCTATTTTTGATGCTAGACATGAATTGTGCTTTCTTGAATTTGTTTCTGATACGAATGCGAGTTCCAAATCTAAGTTTGTTAAGAAAGCTAAAAATAAAGAAGAATGGAAACCTACAGGAAAAGTGTTTACTAAACTTAGATATAACTAGAGACCCACAGGAAGGACTTTCACTTTAGTCAGAAATGCGTGCCCTTTAACTAGGATACCGCCACTAATAAAGTGCCTCTTAGGGAACCTATTCCTCTAGAAGTAATTGCACAAGAATCTGTAGTAACTAAGGGTTATACTAGGAGACCTAAGGTACCTAAGACTAATGGTTCTAATAGCAAACCTAAGATTGCAAAATCTATGATTTCTAACAAAACGGAACCCGGTACATCTCAGGGATCCAATACTTCAGTTACTCTATCTTCTTCTTCTTCTATTGATCTCAGGTTGTCCAAATTGTTTTGTGGTATTTAGACTCCAGATGCTCAAAGCACATGACCAGAGATCGCTCTCAGCTCACCAATTTTGTTCACAAGTTTCTCGGTACTGTCATGTTTGGTAATGACCAGATTGCAAAGATTATAGGGTATGGTGACTATCAGATATGGAATATCACAATTTCAAGGGTTTATTATGTAGAAGGATTAGGACACAATCTATTCTCCGTTGGTCAATTTTGCGGCTCAGATCTTGAAGTAGCTTTCAGAAAACACACGTGCTTTGTTCTTAATCTGGAAGGTGATGATTTACTCTCAGGATCTCGGGAAACCAACATTTATACATTGTTAATTGAGGATATGATTGCGTCTTCTCTAATTTGTCTCTTGTCTAAAGCCTCAAAGACCAAATCCTAGTTATGACACTGACGATTGTCACATTTGAACTTTGGTGCTATTAATCATTTGGCTAAAAACAGTCTCGTACGAGGTCTTCCCAAATTTAAATTTGAAAAAGATCATCTGTGTTCGACATGTACTATGGGAAAAAGCAAGAAACAATCACATAAACCTAAATCTGAAGACATAAATCGGGAAAAACTATATCTTTTGCACATGGATCTTTATGGGCCTATGCGTGTTGCAAGTATAACTGGGAAAAAAGAACATCCTCGTAATTGTAGATGTTTACTCTCGGTTTATATGGGTGAAGTTTCTATCATCAAATGATGAAGCTCCTGATTTCATAATCAAGTTTTTGAAGATGATACAAGTTAGATTGAATACGTCTGTCAGGAACATTCTACAAATAATGGAATTGAGTCAATCAAACTCTACATAGCTATTATGAGAGTGTTGGTATCTCTCATGAAACATTGGTTGCGCGATCTCCACAACAAAATGGTGTCGTTAAAAGGCAAAATCTTACTCTTGTTGAAGCCGCTTGAATAGTGTTAATCTACGCAAAAGCTCCTTTATTTCTATGGGACGAGGCAGTTGCTACCGCATGTTACACCTAAAACTGATCCATTATACAGAGCCGCCATGGAAAAACTCCTTATGAGCTCTTACATGACAGAAAACCTGATCTATCTTACCTTCATGTCTTTGGTGCACTTTGCTATCCAAACAATGATAGTGAGGATTTAAGCAAACTTCAAGCTAAAGCTGATATAGGCAATTTCATTGGATATGCACCCAAGAGGAAGCATTACTGTATCTACATCGAGTATAAAAAGTAATTGAATAACTAATCCTGTCAATTTTGATGAGCTGACAACATTGGCTTCTGAACAACTCGGTTTAGGTCCCAGACTTCAATGTATGACTCTTGCAACATCCAGTTCAGGACTCGTTCCAAACCCTATTCCTCAACAACTTTGTATTCCACCACCAAGAGATGATTGGGATAGTTTGTTCCAACCTATGTTCGATGAATACTTTATTCCTCCAACAATAGCTGCCTCTCTAGTTCCAGTCGCTGGTGCACCAAGAGCTGTTGCTTTAGCCGATTCACCTGTGTCTACATCAATTGACCAAGATGTTCCATCAACAATTATCCCATCAACATAAGAACAAGAACATTCTCCAATTATTTCTCAAGGATTTGAAGAATTACAAAAAACATCACATTTCCATGATGATCCACTTCATGAATCTCTTCATGAAGACTCGACTTCTCAAGGATCGTCATCTAATGTGAGACCAATCCACACTCTGTTTGAATCACTTGGTAGATGGACTAAGGATCATCCTATAGCAAATGTAATCGGAGATCCTTCTTATTCTGTCTCCACCAAAAAGCAACTCTAGACTGATGCCATGTGGTGTTATTTTGATGCCTTTATAACATTAGTCGAACCAAAGAACTTCAAACAAGCAATGAACAAACCATCATAGATCGATGCAATGCAAGAAGAAATTCATGAATTTAAAAGGCTACAAGTTTAAGAATTGGTGTCGTGTCCAGATAAAGTCATGTTGATCAAACTAAAATGGATTTATAAGGTCAAGACAGACGAATTTGGCAGGGCACTTAAGAATAAGACTAGATTAGTTGCTTAAGGATTCAGGCAAGAAGAAGGAATCGATTTCGAGGGATCATTTGCACCGGTTTCAAGAATAAAGGCCATCCGTATCTTCGTAGCTAATGCAGCCAACAAGAATATGACGATTTTCCAAATGGATGTAAAAATGACTTTCTTAAATGGCGAGCTCAAAGAGGAGGTCTACGTTTCTCAACCAGAAGGATTTGTGGATCAAGATAACCCATCTCATGTGTATAAGCTCAAAAAGGCCCTATACGTTCTCAAAAAAGCACCACGTGCATGGTATGACATGCTGTCAAGTTTCCTTATTTCACAACAATTCTCCAAAGGTGCAGTGGATCCGACACTCTTTACAAGGAAAGCAGGAAATGACTTATTACTGGTACAAATTTATGTTGATGATATAATATCGGATCCAGTAATACTGCTATGTGTAATGAGTTTGCTAATCTGATGACCACTGGTGTGCGGTCATCGTAGGACTTCTACACAAGAAGTTTTACAACTCCTTAGGCAGTGCACCTAATCGTTGTAGTGTAGTATAGGCAAGACTCGAGGTTGTTTATTGTTCACTCGAGAAATAGGTTAGGAAGGCTTGATCACGGTCTAACAAAATTCTAAGGGTTGAGAGAAGATTCTTTTTTTCTATTTTTATATTTTATGAAAGTAGGTAAAATCATATATTGGAGATGTGGTTTGGTTTTAGCTATTTAAACTAAATATTAACTAAGCTAATGGTGATAACAATAGGATAAAAGACTGTGTTTATTTAATCATGTATTACTCCCTAGATTGCTTCTCCTAGTGTTGTTTCCCTGTCACACTTGTGATGATCGATGCAACTATTTCCTAAAGCATGAACGAATTACACGAACCCGCCGTCTACTTAGTATGCCGCTAGAGCAACGCACAAGTAAGGTAGTATGAAGACTATTACCCGGCCCCTAGGAGTACACTAAGTGCATGTGAAATATATTAAAAGTGGATCAACCATATTAGGGGGCAAGGTAGTATGAAGACTATTACCCGATGGTATCCTTTCTATACAATCACGTTTTCCTAGACATATCAACAGCGATACAGACAAAAGCTGGTTTTCTAAGACCTAACGTGCACATCTATCACAAGAAGCAACACCACTAAGATTTACATTCTAGGTTTCATACAATCATAAATAAACACAATAATAGGTTTAGCCAAGCATGTTAAAGATAAAGCAAGAACAATAAAACAAACAACACATAGACATATTTAATGATTAAGTAAACCTTACTTGATTAAAACATGAGTTGGAAGAAGTACAATAGGGTTTTAGGCCCTAAAATCATCTCCTACAGCTGCTAAACGAACTAGGGTTCGTACCCTCTTTTTATTCTAAAGTTACACACTCAAAACCCTAAATTAGGGTTTATATATATAGGAAAATCGCTGTGACGGCGTCGCATTTTAATCGTGACGCGTTCATGAATAGAATATTCTAGATATTGGGCTGGGTCGTATGCTCTAACGCCGTCTTGGATTATGGTGACGCCGTCTTGATCTTCGTGGTGACGGCGTCACGTTATATTTGTGACGCCGTCTCTAGCCACTGTAGAGAAATTCTTGGTATATGTTGGTGTAGGTCCGTAGTCGGGTCCGTTTCTTCTCCAAATGAGCCCAAGTCACATGTAATTCCTTCAAATGCCCCCCAAATGAGAAATACCTGAAAAGGAACGATTAAGTACCTATTTTGGGCATAAATGCACGATTTTGAGGGTTAAACGACCCTGAAAAAGTGTATAAAATGACACCTCATCAACCACTAAGTTCAAGATGTCGATGATGGGGGCAGATGTCATTCTTTTTAGGATTACAAATCTCTTAAAATCCCAAAGGCATCTTTTTAAACCAATCAAAATATGCTTCTAAAATTATTAAAAATATGGTTTGCTAACTAGTGATTCTGTAGACACACCTATGGTGGAAAAGAATAAACTGGATGAACATCTACAGGGGACACCCGTTGATGCTACACTTTACCGTGGCATGATTGGATCCCTCATGTATCTGACATCTAGTAGACCCGACCTTATTTATGCAGTCTGCTTATGTGCCCGGTATCAAGCAAAGCCTACCGAAAAGCACTTAAATGCGGTTAAACGGATCTTTTGATACCTAAAAGGAACCATTAACATGGGTCTCTGGTACTCGAAGGATACCGGTATGTCTCTAACAGCATATGCAGACGCAAATCACGAAGGGTGTCAGGACATTAGACGCAGTACATCAGGAAGCACTCAATTCTTAGGTGACAAACTTGTTAGCTGGTCTTCAAAGAAGCAAAAGAGCACTGCGATCTCGAGTACAGAGGCTGAATATATTGCCTTTTCTGGACGTTGTGCTCAAATCCTATAGATGTGTTCACAGCTTATAGATTATGGTTTTCAATTCAATAAGATTCCTCTGTACTGCGACAACAAAAGCGCGATTGCTCTATGCTACAACAACGTTCAACATTCAAGAGCTAATCACATCGATGTATGCTACCATTTCATAAAGGATCAGGTGGAGAATGGAATAGTGGAACTTTACTTTGTTTGAACAGAATATCAACTGGCTGACGTCTTTACCAAACCCTTGCCAAGAGAAAGATTTAATTTCTTGATCGAGAAGTTAGATATGAGAAGCATGTCTCCGGAAATGCTAAAACGTCTGAAAGAGGAAAAGGACGAGTAAAGGTGGTTACTCGCGGTATATCCTGTATCATATGTACATTATAAACATAAAAACTTAAAATATTTTTCTTTTATATAAATTGTTCAAAAGGAAAATAAAAAATTAAAAAATCAAAAAAATATAAAAATATGTATCTCTGGCGTGTCTTCTAAAATTCAATAACATTTACGGCCTTAGAAATGTCATTTAATAATGATACGAGGCTGTAAATGAAGTTCGAACAGAAGTTTAAAAGTTTTTAAAGCATGCCAAAATGGCTTGCTATTATTTCTGATAGCAACCCGGTCATCATCTTAAAGGCAAGTATTTTAAACAGAAAACTTGACCTCACAACGAGAATTTATTCTCGGGCATGGTCTACTTTATGACCATGCAAAGGCTTGTGATTACTTTGCATCAAAACCCGCGTTTTCTTTATTCCATAAGTGTACGTGTCAGTGCACTTATGTGATATAATAAGAGAAATCTTATTATCTATGGTGTTGTTTTTCAGAATTAAAACATTAATATCAAAAAGTCATCAGAAAATCTTTTCACAGACATTTGACCACTCAAACAACGACTACAACTCTTTAAATAGAAAACGGGTCATTGTTTGAGGGGGAGAAAATGTCGAATATCTTCTTTATATAATCAATTTGTGATAAAGTAAAAAGGTTTTAAACAATAACAGGTTAACAATTAAAGGGGAGTTAATAAAATTTAACTTATATGTGCCTTTTATGGTATGTGTTTATGCCTTTAGGGAGTAAATTGCAAAAAGAAGTTGCTAGGTATGATAGTTAAAATATTAGGGACTAAATGTGCCATTTGTTAAAACGCTAAACCGAGATCAAGACATGGGGGATATCATTCTTGGAGAACTCATTTGCAAAGCTTCGTGTGTGGAAGAAAGAAGGTTTGATGGGTTGATCACTATCCATTATGGTAGTGATAACGTGACTTACCAAATGGCACGATCACATCCAATGTTTAAACATCTATCCAATGCCCAATGCAACAAGATCAAGTCGTTACTAAAGGTGAGTATGCATGATAAGCTGAATGGAATCTCCAACTCGTAACCAAAGCTTAAAGTTTCTACAAGGGGGTCTTGAACTTAGGACCCGAATATATCCGAGATGCGAAGATGGAAGAATGGCTCACAAGCAGGCCACTTAGCGTGCATGAGATGGAGTAAAGAAAGCAAGAAGGAAAACGTCTAACTTAAAGACTAGCTGAAATAAAAGTGCTTCCCAGACATCAATACGGCGTATCTGCTTCATACCATACGATGTATTGAATGTCTGGACGTTATCAGACCTTTATTTTTATGCACTTTTAAACATTATTTTCAGTTCTGTCTATACAGTGTATTCATGTACATGATACAGCGTATTTGGCAGACTAACCCGTATTTAGATACTTTTTACAAGTTTATCTATACGGCGTATTCCAGTTTATGGATACGGCGTATTGGTCTCCTGTATAGTTTGTTTAGTTTATTTATAATTTAGCGTAGGTACCGAGATATGATTTTGCCTGTTTTTCCTATATTTTGCACAGGACCTCGTTGCAAAGAAATCGACAAAGTTGGTGAAGTATCGATCATCTGGAATCCTGTGTGTGATGTAGGCATGCTGGTATCCAGACGCATTTACAACACATATTCTTGCTCATAAACTCAACTTAGGGAATCTACCGAGTAAAATATCAGGGGAGTTTCTAATTCTAATTTTTTTTAATTACCGTTTTTAATATTTTATCTATACAACGAGGACGTTGTATAATTCAAGTAGGGGGATGAGAATTAGAATGCATACTTGTCCTATTTTTCACACTAAAATGCTTAAATTATGCTTAAATTTAAAAAAAATCAAGCATACTTTTGTGAAATTACTAGTTACATAACCCGCACACAATAACCCTTATTAGATATTATGAGGATTTAACCTTATCCATTTCCAAATGTTTACCCAAATTCCACAAAATATGAGTGTGTCGGTGATGTTGTAGACTTTAGAACTTGGCTTGGTATATCTATTCGAGATCACAGTGATGAGTACTATGGATTTAGATGGAGTAACCTGTTTAAATTGGTAAATTTCTAGGATTACAACCAAAAAGCCTATATATGTTGTTTTATTAACTAACTACACTGGTTAGTTAAATCCCTTATAAACCCTTTGTTTACTCTCATTTTAAGAGTAAGATACCCCTAGAAAAACCTATAGAGCCAATCCTTTAGGAATAACACCAACTGTTTGTTTTGTTACACCTTTACACCTTAGCCTACCCTGTTAGATTAAGTCCATTTATCAATTGCTAGTTGCTTAAAGTGTATAAGGTAATGTTAATTATCCCGAGTCTTGTGTTATTTTCTAACCTTTGGTACGGTTTTGGAAGAAAAATTGCACATGCAAATGGGAATGTATAAAGTAGTCAAACCGTGTTTTTTACTACCATCACAATTATTGGTACGTCCGAAGATTGAAGAATTGTCGAAGGAATTATCCAGAGTTATTACGATCGTGAAGATGGTGAAATTACACCGAGATTCGTAGTTATGTATTATAAAAAATGAAAAAATTATAAAAATGGCAACAAAAAAAGAGGAGAAAAGTTTTAAGATAATCGTTTCGTAAAAGCTTAAACAGAAGGAAATTAAATTGCAAGGATCGATTATTCGTTGATACGTTTTATAAGTCAACGATGTAAAGTTTTGTATAAAGTGGTAGATATCGCCACTTTGTCCATGTAAAAGTATGGAATGATTGGGAAGTTGACCGTTACGGAAACGCCAATTTAGGTTGTTGTTTTTGATCAATGATCAAAAGACGTTATGAGTATAAGTTGTGTCTTTAATCATGGTAACGGCGGAAAAGTGTCTAGCAACATGTGCCTTATTTGTTTGAACTTTAGTCTAATTTTTTTGTAATTTTTATTTAGCAACAATTTTATTTCCCTTTCCTACCATTACCCTTGGGTTTTTACTTGAACGGAGGAATGATCGAGTCGATTCATGTTTTATTCCTGTCGATACGGCCATGTATGTGTGATTCAGCTGCCTTGTTGGTTTATTACTTTTGGTGAAAGTTAGAAGCTCTATACCATATATCATTCTTTATCCTAACCATTGGTTAAACTCGAATGAGGATGTGATCGAACACACATGTCTAATTCCCGTCCCTTACGGCCATGTATGTGTGATTCAGTTGCCTTTGTTGGTGTGGTACTTTTGGTGAAAGATTGTTAGAATGATCAACCCTAAGCCTTATAATAAAAACCCATTTTACCTTTATAAACTTGTTACTCCTTAGCTCTAGTGGTGGAGATGTGTATCCTTGCCAAGTGATAGCAGTTTTATATACCTAAAATATACTATAAAATAATATTCCACAAGAGCAATTAAGAAAATTACCAAGTTACCCTTGATAAGATTCACTCTTAAAAATATATATAATATAATATATAGTACGTATATTTAACCGGATTAGTATGATTACCCGGATCGTTTCTCCAACGACTAGTGAAATTGAAACCACGTTTTAATTCGGATTCTGATTTGAATGAAACAAAGATATTTTTGATATTCTATAACTACTAAATAAAAAAAAAGCAATGATTTCAAAATTTAATTAAAAACGCGAAACGGGACACTAAAACTAAGCCAAAAACCAAAATTTCTTTAAATTAAACCTAATTTGTTATTTTCCTTTTAAAATTAATTCTTAATTATTAAAAACGAAGTTTTTAAAAAAAAACTATGACGAAAAACCGGAGTTAAAACGAAGTTATAAATTGAAAACCGATAACACGAACGAGCACCCGTTACTTTAAAAAGAATGAATTTTTGCAAAATAACTTATAAATGAAACACTTTTCCTTAATAACTTTATATAAAAAAAAATTTTAAAAAAAAAGATCTTTACTTTATTGATTATTTTTTCTATTTTTTATGATTTTTAAAGTTTTTAAAGAAAATAAAAGATTAAAAATACTAAACATAAAGTAAAAATTCTAGAAAAAATTCAGAAAATAGCTTAAGCTATTAGAAACCTAGGAAAAATAAGCCCGAAGTTGTAGCTTATAAAATAAGCTAAGAAATAAGCTTAACAGCTTATTAAGCTTATAAAGCCAAAAGGTGTATAAAGGTTTAAAGAAAGGATATGAAAACGGATGAGCTATTGTAGCAAACTGGTTAAGGTGTTGGTGTTGTGTATGGGAGGTCGTGGGTTCGAGGCAGGCTAACCCCACTTTTTGCACTTTTTTTTATCTTTTTATAAAAAAAACTAAATATTGGGACTTATAAAGGACACAAAATTAAGCATTTTTAATAAAAGACACATAAGCTGAAAACCACTAATAAGCCTAAAAAACGGCTTATTAAAAAGCTGTGACAGTAAGTGGGCTTTTGGCCTTGGTTTCACTAAATAAGCTATAAACTACTCAAATTAAGCTCAAATGGAAAAGCAAGAAGTGTTCTAGCACATATTGATGAGCTTAATCTATAAATGCAAAGAAATCTAAGCTGGAAGTACTTTTAAGCTACTGAAATTAAGCATGACTTAAGCAAACTCAGGAAATAAGCTAAATAGCACAAAATCCAAATAAGCTAAAAATCACAAAGAACTAAACTAGACTATAAGCTCCTCAAAACTAGTTAAGCTACTTATAATCTATCTATTTAAGCTATAAAAACTATTATCTTAAGCTAAAATTAAGATTTAATAATCTACTTAATTGACCTACTGTTTTTGGCTTTTGAGGTTTTTTTTTTTTGAGTGACAATAGACAATCAAGATTAAGTAAGAAAATAATCAATAAATCTAAAACTATTAACCTAATCAATATACGCTACCCTCTACCCTATATCTACCTTAATTTTAAAAGCTAAAGTCCTAAGGGAAAAAATTTTACTTGGCTTAATCTTAAGCCAAAAATGACAAGCAGTACTAATCTTAATGTTGTATTTGGTGCACTTTTGCATCAATGCAACACAAAGTGAGGTTTCCTAAGAGGGAATCCTGCAACTAAAACACTCAGTAGAGTGTTTAAAAAAACAAATTGAAGCAAGATCTAAGCTTGTGAGGGCTTAGATCAAAATTTTCACAAGTGAATTTTAGATAAAGAAAACCCTGGTGCAGGAAACACCTAACATAAGACAATACTTTTTGATAATCTTATAAATAACTTTTTAAAAACCTGATTAACAATAGGTTCTTAAATCTAAAACACAAATGGCCCTCAAATTATTTTGGGAAAACCCACATTAGACTCTTGAAGTCAAAATAAAGCTTAAACCAAACACCCCCTTTATAATTGACTCGATTCAAATTAATCTTATAGAAATGAAAATCTAATTATCAAAATCCTTAAGACTCCAGATGATGCAGAGTTTATATTATCCCTAATAAGCATGAATTAACAACTAAATAAGCCTTAATCTAAGATTTAAGCTAATTTACCTATTTTTTTGTTTTTATAGATTTTAATGACAGAAATTTAAACTATAGATCTAATGGCTATGAATCTTAAAACAGATGAAAACTAATAACTATCTAACACAATAAGTTGACTAAAAGCACAAATAAGCAGATACAATAAGCTAATAAGCAATTAAGAAGAAACTAAATTAAGACTAATTAAGCTAAATGATGAAAGTGCAATGAAATTTAAGATAAACTTACTTGAACCTTTAGCTAAACAAAAGGACCAATAATGGCAGCTACAAGCTCTCCTAGCTTATGAATAAGCTAGGAGTAAAGTCCTTGAGAACCCTTCCATGTTTGGTTCTCCTTCCATAAGCTTATAAGTCCAAATCCAAAGGTAATTAGATTAAGAGCTAATTTTAAGATTTAGATAGGATTAGGATTTAATTAAGCTCCAAAATAAGCTTATAGACTTATTAGAGCTTATTAAGGCTAATTGACAGATTTGCTTATTGAGAGAGCTTATGACTTAGATGAGAGCTTAAAAATGAGATTTAAAATACTAAAAACTGAATTTCATTAATTAAAGAAACTGATTACATTACTTAAAAAGGAAATTACAAATCATTTAAGGTAAATTACATTTAAGAAAAATACTAAATTAAGCTAGACTTAAAAATGACTAAAAAAACTAGATAGTGTGTGTGTGAGAGGTGAGGCCTATTTATAGCTGAACAAAGAACCTTCTAGCCCCTTGCCTTCATCAATCATCCACCCTTGATCTTTCTTTCATTGTTGATTTCTTTCTTGAGCCGTTGGATCTCATTTGTGGACACCTGAGGATTGCCAGCATGTCATTCTTTGATATGACATGCTGTGCTAGTTTTGTGAGAGGGTCTAGTGCAAATCCCACATCTCTTGTGTGCTTTACCATTGCTGACGTGTCAAGACCTTGAGAGAGGGCTTAAGTAATCCTTGATTTGACCTTAATGACCCTGCCATTGTATACTAGACCACTTGAATAGACAATCGCACCCTTTAATTTTCAAAAGCCCTTTGTTTTGATTGTGGGGTAAAGATGGGGACGATGGGTGAATAGTAAAAACCCTTTGCGCCTTTTTTTCGACAGTTAAAACTGTTGGACTTTGGTAAATTTGCAAATATGGCCCTTGTGTTCTCTTTTCCTTTTTCTAGTTATAATTTACTTTCGAAAATTGCAAGTTAAGCCCTTGTGTTTTATATAAAGATAAGTGGGCTAGGGTTTTGGGCTTTAGGATCCGGGTAAGGCCCAATTAGAGGTGAGGGGCTATTTTTGCACTTTTGTGAAACTTTGAGGGTTAAAATGGAATATTATGGGTCTTGTTGACTTTTGTTGACCAATGATTGACTTTTCTTTGACTGGATTTGACTGAGGCTTTGCTTCCGGCTTTTGTTCTTTGGCTTCTTTTTGTACTCTTCTGATTCTCGTGTCCGTGCTTGCTCGTTTTTGACTGTTTTCTTGTGATTTCTGATATATCCGTACCTGCATTCACAAAACACAAATACAAGCATATTTTTGCCATTTTTGGTCTGTTTTGGGTTTAATTGGGTTATTTTAAGCATAAATGGATATGTGTATTCTACACTTATCAAAATTCCCCAAACTAAACGATTGTGTGTCCTCACGCAATATCACATGCCTTATAACCAAATACCTCGAAACTTCCCCAAACTAAACCTTTGAAAAGTAGCAAAGATTTTTGTTGAGAGAGAGCGGGGGGAAAATGGTTTTGTTTTTGTTAATTGGAGTAAACTATCTGTGGTGTGGGTGCTGTGTGTTTATCCTGCGGCGGGCAGAGTTTCGGTGGATGGGGTAGGAAGGGAGTAGGGGTGGTTGACGAGCGCAGGGGCCTACTCCCTCCCGGTCACACGGCCGTTTTTTCCAGTTTGTTGTTGTTGAGAGTAGATTAATACAAGACAGACTAGAAGTAAATACTGAAATCGTCGGTCAAAGCAGGATATTATCATGCACCACTAAATCAAGAGTGTGGAAGACAATGATCAAACAACAACCATTTTCCCCTTTTTCATTGTATGCATGATAAGTGAGTAATACACATCATCCATTAATACCTTACAATAACTCAATTAAACCCCAAACAAACAGACCAAAAATATGGCAAAAATATGCATTGTATTTGTGTTGTTTTTGTGGTGTGCAGGTACGGTTCATATTCAAAATTTCAAGAAAACCGTCATAAACGGGCAAGCACGGTCACGGGAAGCAAGCACGGACACGAGAATCAGAAGAGTACAAAAAGAAGCCAAAGAACAAAAGCCGGAAGCAAAGCCTCAGTCAAATCCAGTCAAAGAAAAGTCAATCATTGGTCAACAAAAGTCAACAAGACCCATAATATTCCATTTTAACCCTCAAAGTTTCACAAAAGTGCAAAAATAGCCCCTCACCTCTAATTGGGCCTTACCCGGATCCTAAAGCCCAAAACCCTAGCCCACTTATCTTTATATAAAACACAAGGGCTTAACTTGCAATTTTCGAAAGTAAATTATAACTAGAAAAAGGAAAAGAGAACACAAGGGCCATATTTGCAAATTCACCAAAGTCCAACAGTTTTAACTGTCGAAAAAAGGCGCGAAGGGTTTTTACTATTCACCCATCGTCCCCATCTTTACCCCACAATCAAAACAAAGGGCTTTTGAAAATTAAAGGGTGCGATTGTCTATTCAAGTGGTCTAGTATACAATGGCAGGGTCATTAAGGTCAAATCAAGGATTACTTAAGTCCTCTCTCAAGGTCTTGACACATCAGCAATGGTAAAGCACACAATAGATGTAGGATTTGCACTAGACCCTCTCACAAAACTAGCACATCATGTCATATCAAAGAATGACATGCTGGCAAGCCTCAGGTGTCCACAAATGAGATCCAATGGCTCAAGAAAGAAATCAACAATGAAAGAAAGATCAAGGGTGGATGATTGATGAAGGCAAGGGGCTAGAAGGTTCTTTGTTCAGCTATAAATAGGCCTCACCTCTCACACACGCACATCTAGTTTTTTTAGTCGTTTTTAAGTCTAGCTTAATTTAGTATTTTTCTTAAATGTAATTTACCTTAAATGATTTGTAATTTCCTTTTTAAGTAATGTAATCAGTTTCTTTAATTAATGAAATTTATTTTTTAGTATTTTAAATCTCATTTTTAAGCTCTCATCTAAGCCATAAGCTCTCTCAATAAGCAAATCTGTCAATTAGCCTTAATAAGCTCTAATAAGTCTATAAGCTTATTTTGGAGCTTAATTAAAACCTAATCCTATCAAAACCTTAAAATTTACTCTTAATCTAATTACCTTTGGAATTGGACTTATAAGCTTATGGAAGGAGAACCAAACATGGAAGGGTTCTCAAGGACTTTACTCCTAGCTTATTCATAAGCTAGGAGAGCTTGTAGCTGCCATTATTGGTCCTTTTGTTTAGCTAAAGGTTCAAGTAAGTTTATCTTAAATTTCATTGCACTTTCATCATTTAGCTTAATTAGTCTTAATTTAGTTTCTTCTTAATTGCTTATTAGCTTATTGTATCTGCTTATTTGTGCTTTTAGTCAACTTATTGTGTTAGATAGTTATTAGTTTTCATCTGTTTTAAGATTCATAGCCTTTAGATCTATAGTTTAAATTTCTGTCATTAAAATCTATAAAAACCAAAAATATTTAGCATTAATAGTAGATCTTGGATTATTGCTTATCATGATCATTAAGCTAGTTTTAAATAGTTAATTATCTGAAATTAAGGTCTTATTAGTTAACTTTACATTTTAAATTCTTAATCAAATGCTGTCAAGTAATAAAGGGGTGTTTGGATTAAGTATTCTTGACTTCAAAAAGTCAAAGTGAGTGTTTAAAATTGTTTGAGGCACTTAAGTTTTGATTTAAGAATAGTTGTTAATCAGTTTTTAAAAGTTAGTTTTAAGAATATCAAAAAGTAATGGCTTATTATAAATGTTCAGCACCAGGGGAGCTTTTTGCTTAGGTTTTTATTGTGTCATTTTGATCCAAAGCCCTTAAGGCTTGGATTTTGCTTGCATTGTGTTTATACACTCTATTTGAGTGTGTTTAAGTGCAGGATTTCTCTTAGGAAACCTGCACTAGTTAATTTGCACTTGTGCAAAAAGCAACAGTACTAACAAGAAGTTAGTACTGTCAATTTTAATCTAGTTTTTAGATAAGTATAAGTAGGTTTTAGGAGCTTAGATTCAAGTAGGATTAAGTTTAGGTATAGCTTAATATAGATTAAGACTAAAATTTCATTTTCTAGCTTATTTACTTAGTCAAATTTAGCTGTCAAAAGTCTTTCAAAAACCTCAAAAGCCTAAAACAGTTAGAAATAGAATTTAGTTTTTAAGTTTTAGATTCTAGCTTAAAGTAGTAGGTTTTATTGCTCAAATTAGTTACTCTTCAGTTGTTTGTCAAGTTTACAAAGGCTTAATTGCTGTCTTTGCTTTTAGAGCATTTTAGCTTAATTTGGTTTTAAGCTTATTTCCTAGATTTCTAAGTTTGCTTGTTTTCTCATCATTTTCAGTAGTTTAAAAGCATTTTAAGCTCTATTTTCTTTTCATTTTTAGATTAAGCACATCTTAAGCTTTTTAAAACACTTTTCCTTTTTAGATTTGAGCTTAGTTTGAGCTTATTATAGTTATTTAAGTAAGAATAAGCCTAAACACCTAGTTTCTGTAACAGCTTTTAGATAAGTTGTTTTAGGGATTATTAGTCAGTTTTAGCTTCATAAGGATTATTCAGGTGGGTGTTGTGGGCGGGTTGAGGGTGGTAGCGTGGGGGATCGAGTTTGGAAAGGTGGTGGTTTTTGTGAGGAGGGTGGAGCTGGGGTTGGCTAGAGTGGTTGGGTGGCAGTTTTGGTTTTTTTTGGTTGGCCATTTTATGGGGTTGCACATATAGAGTTAAATCGGGCTCATAGCCTGGGTGTGGCTAATTAGGGGGTTAATTCGGGGAGGATAGTGAGATGAAGATGGTGGGAGACTAATTGGTTGAGGGTGTATTTGGGGATAGGCAAGGGTGTTATTGAAGGTGAAGGGTGTTGAGGTGGGGCTGTGCGGTGGGGGGGTGCCGGGGGGGGGAAAGCGCTGGGGGCAGGGATGGAAGGGGGTGTAGGGTTGGGGGGGGAAGGTTGGGGGGTGTTGGGGGTAGTGAGGGTGGGGTGGGGGTTGATGGGGGAGTTTGGGTTTTTGGGTGTTTTGATGGGTTTTTTGTGTTTTTGGGGATGTTTTTGTTATATTTTTTGTGGGGGGTGGGGGTGGTTTTTTGGAGAGTGCGGGGTATGAATGTTTTTTCGATGGGGTATAGGGGGTGTGAGGTTTGGGATGGGGAGGTGAGGGTTGGGGTTTGGAGGTTTTTTGTGGTGGGGCTTGTTGTTTATTTGTGGGGTTTTTGTGGGGCGAGGGGCAGGGGGGTTTCGTGGGAAGTTAGAAGAGGAGTTGAAGGTATTTTTGATGGGGGGATTGGGGGTGTTAGGTTGGGGCGTGGGGCGGTTTTGTGGGGCTTCGGTGTTTATGGTTCCGGTGGGGGGTTGGATGCTTTTTTGGACTTTTTTGTTGAATTTTCTATTTAGGGGGGGAGGGGGAAGTTTTGAGGGAGGTGGGAAGAGAGGGTGGGGTGTTTGGGTGGTTTGACTGGGGGGTGGGTGGTTTGGCAGTGGACTGGACCTGGATTTTGTTGCTAGGGTTTGGGGTGGAAAGGTTGTGGGGGAATGGGGGGGTGGGTAAGGAGTTGGGGGGAGGGTGTTTGGATTGTTGATGGGTGGGGGATGGCTTTGATTTTGAATTGGGGGTATTGGAGGGATTTGGGATAGTGGAGTGTGTTGTTGTTTTGTTACCGGTGTGGTGATGATGGGGAAAAGGGGGTTGTATCGGATGGTGTACTGGTGTGGTGTGTGTGGGGGGTGTGGTGGTTGTGGGGAAGGTTGGTTTGGGGAGGTTTGCGAGAGGGGTTGTGTGGGCGTGGGGTGTGTTGTGGGCGTGTGGGTTGTGTATTTAGGGATTGATTGGCATTTTTTTTGATTTTCTAAAAGATTGGATGGGTGTGTTTTTAAAGACGGTGGGTTGTAATACTTGATGTAAGAACTTGAAAAAATCAAAAAAACCATTGCTTATACACCCTTGATGTGCTTCAAAATTATACCCCAAAACTTAATATAAAACTTTGATAAATTCAAATATCTTGAAGAATTATGGATACTTGAGGGAGAGAAAACCTTGGATGGTTGATTTCCATTCGTAAGGGATGTTATGGATTAGTATAGGAGTAATTTGGGATTAATAAGAATGGATTTTGGGAGATTTAATGAAGGTTTTTGGTGGTTTTTGTTGGGTGTCGTTCAAACAGAGAGGAGCAAGACAGAGGAACTGATTTTTTTTATCTGTGTGTGTTATGGAAGGGTTTTTTGAGTTATATAATGGACTTATTACGGATAGTTTCATGTTTGTACGACATGTTTATTAAATATTATAAGGGATGTTTTTTTTGGGTTGAGGTAAAATATAACTATACCGGCCAAATAGGGGGGGGCGGGGATAGTTTCTTGATATATTTTTTTTGTAATATTTATGTAATATTTAGGCACATAAACATTTAATTAAAGTAATTTTCTTTTATTTAATATTTTACGTCGCTATAATTAAAATATAAATAATAGCATTTTTGACCCGGTTTTCGGCAAAATTAACAAAATATAAATAATACGCAAATAATAATGGTAAGGAAACACTAAAAATAAAAAAAGTTATTAAGCTTCCGGAGTTAAATAACGCTTTATAAATTGGATAAATATTCTATGCACGGCTCGCGAATATTAAATCGTACTAAAATAATAAATGAAATTAAATTCTATTAAAATTTTAGGAAAATAGCATTTTTGATCGGTTTATAATATTGACCTTAAATTCATTTGTTCATCTGGACACGGGCATTTCGATGTCACTTTTAGGCATATCGAGACACTTTAAACCAAAAACGTAGGTCGTAGACACGTTCGATAAAATAGGTTCCTAAAAATTGGGACGTAAACTACAAAAATGACACGAGAAGTATAAAATTGACTTGACGACATGTAAGGCACATTTGTAAAATAATAGAATGTATAAGGTACGTAGACTAATATTTTGTCTAAAGTCCGGTTCACGTTTTATATATATATTTTATAACGTACATGTGATAACCTATCCGGTTACGTGTAAAAGTTAATTTATGCCAAAATAAAAATAAAATATATATAAATTGGAAGAGGTCAAATAATAATCTAAAATAAATAAGGATCATTGATCGAAGGCATGCTCGTAATCGATGTTAAATAAAAAGACCAATTAAGCTAAAAATGACCCGACAAGCACTGATGTGTCGTTGTGTGGTGTATATTTTATTGATTCAAGTTTTAAATTTATATTTTGCCGACTAAACCAAAAACAACACTTTAACGGGCAGTGTACCAGATTGGTAGTAGTTTCGTGGTAAGTAGGGTGTCGAACACTTGAAACGAGGTTAAATCTATTAATTTAATTAATATCTTGGTTATCTAATCTATGTTAATTCTATTCTAAACCTATATCAGTCTAAATCCTAATTCTAACGGGAAAATGAGGTTTTTAACCTGAGAAACTGGCACGGTTTGATTGGTAACTACAATCAATTCAAGGCACTTTTACCCATGCAAGCTAATTAACAAAAGATAAAAGAGCAGTCAAGACAAATATAAGAAAATTGTATTAACCATTATTAATCAGATTAGAATGTTGGTTTGTTTAATAAGTGCAATGATTTCTTCTCTTGAGGTGGCATATCATTCTTAAGACTTAGGCGTTACATCATCCTAAGACCTAGACACATTAATCCTGTCACAATTAAATCATCCGTATAAAGCATCCTTATTTGCTGATTATAATCTATCTTAGGGATTAAAGCAATGGTGATCCTGTTAAACCCTAGCTCATAGAGACTTTACCCACTTACCGCTTAATGGTAATTTATACACTAGTAGTCCACTTGTCTAACTATCCAATGGAATCAGAACGTTACTTGTTGAATTATCTAGGTCACCTGCTAGTGAACACGATCAATAAAACATTGTCAATGTCCAATTAACTAGAAGCCCGAAGCGTATCCTAGACACAGACTTAGAAGGACAATATTTTTGTAACTATGATTCTAGATGTATAAATTACTATATGGAGAGCTATCCTAGACTCTAGATTTACTTGGTCCGTATCAGTAGATCTAGTTGAATGATAGGTCGCATACAAAAGCGCGTAAATAAGTATAAATTGATAAACATAAACAAGCATTCAATGATAAATCAAGAAATCGAGAAAAACAAATACCAAACATTCAGATCTTTATAATAATGGCTAATGTCCGAAGGTATAAGCCTTCAAATGTCATAATAAATACAAAAAATAATTATTTAGCCAAGGTAAACTAACCGAGTTAACGAATGATACCAAAAACTGAACGATTACTAAAGTATATGGAATTACACGTTGTCTTCTATTGAATTGATAACGTTGCTCGACCTCTTCTGCTCTTTTTCTCCTCTGAAAATCAACTTTTATGGTTTAGGTGTCGAGAATATGATTTAACACACTTAAAACTCATTTTTGAGTTTTCTATTTATAAGGTCTGGAAGTCGGTTCGATACGGCGTATCCAAGTATTGGATACAACGTATTGGGGATTTCTTGGAGTAGGGACCACGCTTGATATCTTCCAAAATATTCACATACTATATCTTGAATACGGCGTATTGAGCCTCTCTGGATACGGCGTATTAAGATTTATTCATCTGTGGTCTTTGGTGAGTGCAGGCACGGATACGTCATATCTTCCTTGATAGATACGGCATATTGGTCTTCAGAATAGTAATCTTCAAAATATCTTCATTTAAGCACCAGAATGCGCGCCTTTTTCTAACTTTCACCAATTACTCCATAATTATTACAATTCTCAAATATAAACGATTAAGTAATAATTCTTTGCAATAACTATACAAAATAGATTAATAACATTGATAAATGACCATATAAAATAGACATTATTTGATGTCATCAAGCTTAAAAATAATTTACATAAGTAAATTTAGTTAAAGACGTTATAATGATGCTAATGGTTGTTAACTTGAACTTGGCGGTTGTCACATCCTTCCCCCGTTAGAAAGAATCTCGTCCCGAGATTCAATACGACTCAACCAATAATAAGCGTTCGGAAATAGGTGTGAGTACATGCGCTTGATCTCGTCTTTACGCTCCCATGTAAACCCATGACCTAATCGCGAATTCTATCGAGCTATAACGATAGAAATTTGACTATGATTTGGTCTCTTGACCTTAGGGTCCGTGAATTTTCAATGGCTTATCTATAAATTGGAGCTTGTCAATAATATGTAATTCCTCCAGTGGAACATCAAGCATTTCATTAGTTAACCATTTCTTCAATCTGAGATGTAGAACACTAGTGAACTCCATGTAGCTCATATGGTAGCTCTATTTGGTAAGCTATGGGATCAACTCTACTTAGTACCTTAAAGGGTTCAGTGTATCGAGGGTTCAACTTGACTCGCTTCCCAAAACATATCATGCCCTCTCGACGTCCTAAGAAACTTTGTCGCAATATTAATCGTGATCTTCGCCCATTTTTTAATGGCTTCATTCTTCATTGGGTCGACATGATTTCTCTTGGTATTGACCACTTGACTGAGAAATTATACTTCTCGAAGCCAAAACTTACATTTGAAGAATTTGGCGTACCATTTCTCATCCTTGAGAAACCTCAAATGATATATAAGTGTTGTTCATGTTGTGTAGATGGGAATATCATCAGTGTGAACACTGTAGCAAACTTGTCCAAGTAGGGTCTACAAGCCCTGTTCATTAGATCTATAAATACAACAAGTTCATAAGTCAATCCAAAGGGCATGACTAGAAATTCATAATGTCTGTACCGCCTCCTGAATGTTGTCTTGGGGTGTCTTCTTCCTTGACTCTAATATGGTGATATCCTGACCATAGGTAAATCTTTGATAAGTAAGTGGTTCTCGTAGTTGATCAAATAGGTTGTCTATTCAATGAATAGGGTATTGGTTCTCAATGGTTAATTTGTACAGATCCCTATAATTGATACACATACGCATTGTTCCGTCTTTCTCATTTAATGAGGAGCACTAGTGCATCCCACGGTGATAAAATCGGTCTAATCAATCTTTTGCTTAAGATTCTTGTAATTTCCCAAACAACGCATTTTTGATGATGCCAAAGGATATGGTGCCTTAACCACCGATGTCGATCCTGTCACTAGGTCGATCTAAAACTCGACCATCCTAGTCGGAGGGTGTCTAGACAAATCGTCCGGAAAGATCTAGGTATGATTCCTGTCTATCGGAGTATTTTAGATACTCACCACATTAGCTCATTTGTCCACCATATGTGTAAAAAAACATGACACAATCCTTCTTTAAGTATTTTTTTTCATCTTGATTGCTGACACTACCTTCAAGTCTTTTCCTGACTTATTCTCCTTGTACCACAGGAATACTTCCGCCTTCTCAAGGGATTCGAACATTTATTATGAAGCAATCAATTTTTGCTAAATCTCTGGTCCACCAATCCATCCTTACTACTATGTCGAAGCTCTTTGGATTTTAAATCAATTGACGGCCTAACTATGATAAAACAACTCGAATCTGCTCTAGGTTCGTAGAGCATAGACGTACAGTAATTGGTTTCAAAAATTTATTCCTAGGTTGCACGTGTTTCTTTTTGGAGACATGGTTTTAAAATTTATCCAAAGACATTTATTCGAGCCAACACATGACCAAAGTATAATTTGAGTACGTATATAACTTGAAATTTCTCACGACGACATTTATGTGAAAATAGGTGCCACAAAAGTATATGTCAGGTAAGGATAAAAATTTTCCATGCATACCTTTGAAATTTTTGTAATGATGATTAAACTAAAAGATGTGTCTATAAAATCTCGTATTTCTTAGTGACTTTGCATAAAATTTAATTTTTAGCATAAATCGTAATAAGAGTTTTAATAAGCTAGTTCAAGTAGTGCATAATAAAGATTTTTAAAATTTTTAAAATTGTCATTGGCAAATATAATGCAATTGATACAAAGAACTCACAATATTTGTGGTTTAGACAGAACTTATGACGCTTAGGGTTTGATACACAAACTATGCAATTATTTGTAATCTACTAAAGCATCATGCTCAAAAAGGGTTTTTAAGAGAACGTTTCACTTGTATACGTTTTGTTGCAAAAGTCCTTTACTCATCTAAATTAGGACTATCTCCGAAACACGAACGCTAGGACGGAAATTGTTGTCATGGTTACATAATTAACCAATTTATCGAGGATAAGGTTCTCATTTATCATAACAATCCTTTTATTTCAAAAGGATTGTTATGATAAATTAAGACTATCTCCAAAACACGAACGCTAGGACGAAAATTGTTGTCATGATAATATTCCTAGGTGAGTTGCTCCTTGGGTGACTAATGGCTTAATACGTCTCATCAAATATCTTCAAGAAAAAAATGTTAAACATAACAGATCTCCATGGTAAAACGAAACAATGTCAATCCACATAGTGGATAAGAAAATAGTCACGGAGAGTACGCAAGGTAGAGTCATATACCTTATTAAATGCCAGACTTGGAGCGAGAGAAAACAAGTTTTGTGTCACATCATGATCAGAATATGACAGAGGTAAAAGTACGCTTTTAGGCTATGAAAGCGAGCTATAAGCGCTATAAATGGCCTTTTAACAAGTTGGCTACCAGCTGGAGTTCAACTCCTAGCCGAAACTAAGACTATTATGACATATCAAAATTTTCCTTCAACAACGTGGTTGGGACGAATCAATCAACCACTGACTGGTTATGTACTAATCGAGCACTCATGCTCACATTCGTAGTCAAAACGGTTGGTTTAATAATATGGAAAAATAAGACAAAAACATGACTAAAATATATATCGACGTATATATAACAAAAGAATGAACGCCTCTATATGTCGTGCATATGAAGTCCATATGCTGCTCGCTTCGAGTTCTGACTTGAAATCTATCAACGAGTCCTTCTCGGTGTCTTGTGCAGGGTAGGGGTACGAAGAGTAGTTAGATGTACATCGCAACTCACTCACTGATGCTTCAATGGGCGATGACAATCTCTAATGATATCCTAGTCGGGGAGGACTAGCAGTTCCGACAACATCTATTTGAAGATCAAAATACTAATATTTGTCGAGGTCTTCATCCGAATCATACTATATACGGGAAGGTAAGGGATGTGACTGAACGACCGCGCCATGGCGAAAACAAAGATGTGCTTAGTCTATCATGTCATAGAATGACAAGGATAGAAATCACATATAAAATGACATATTAGACTATAGGACAAACATTAATGCATGAAATATGAACGCACACGACCGATGCAACTTTAGGTGACCTTATGCCTATCACTCCACCAAACACGATACTTGATAACTATTCTTGACATTCCATGATTCTACCTGAATTAAACAGAGTTGATCAAGTTCTACCTAATTAAGGTCAAATGATGCAATGTCCAAACTAGTCAACTCATATCATGTCCAAACTAGTCAACTTATAGTTGCAGTTTTTAGCTTTTGAAAATTGGCATTCACAATAACCAGGGCTCTGATACCAATTATGTAACACCCCATTAAAGTGGAAACACAGAGTGTGACAGCACAAGGCACAAGAACATGGTAATAGTACAACACCATTTATTAATTAAAAAAGAATAGTACTTTATTACAATATTTGTCTTAGCTGAACATTAGCCTTAAAACGTAAGTTTTAACTTCTCATAAACTTCATCTTGATATTAAAGGATTTAAAAAAGATAACATGGTGAGACTCCACTATGCAATTGCCTTCAAAAGAAACTTACTAACGATCACCTAAAATGCATGAGAAAACAGGTCAACTATGAAAATAGTTGGTGAGTACACGGGTTTTAGGAAAATATGGTAAAACCCCTTTTATAAATAAGTCTCATGGCATGAGTCTTGTAAATCTATTCCATTACAAGTCCCGCCCATACAAGACTTTTAATAAAATACATTCACCTACACAACCATGTTAATGAACAAGTCTTAACACATAGTTTATAAAAGAATACATCATGGCCAAAGTCATATGAATTTATCCCATACAAATCCCGTCCATACAAGACTTGTATCGTATAAATTCATACACAATTCCATTATATATATATAGATATGCTAAATAATAGAAAGTCTAATTGTTCAAACCACTTGGTTAATATTAAAGTACAAAGTCCAAATAAAATGCACACGTAATAAATATAGTGTCAAAGAACAAATGAACGACTGCCCCTATATATAAATATTATGCATTTTTGGAACAGTAGAATGAGAGTGATAACGCTCAGATTTGGTATGTTTTAGGATGCGTTATCTGGGTTTTATACATGATATTCGGTTAAATAACACTACTTTTACCCTTGTTATTGTGCAAAGTGAGTTTCTTATGTTGCAGCTAGCCGAAAGACGCGAAGTGAAGAAAAGAAGTTAAGAAATGAGAGTTGGTTCGATATTTGACTCGAAGACCCATCTGGACTAGTAAAACAAGTACTTTTGGTCATATACATGTGGTATGGATTGACCCGAGGGAGAAAGAGTTAATCAAAAGATGAGAGTCGAGGAAAAGAGAAGGCCACATTGCGCGACGAGGTCTCTGCCACCCGACAGGAAGGATTGCCGCCTGGCTGGGATCTCAACATGATTGCCGCTCAGCAAAAGGTTTTGCCGCCCAGCTGGAGGACGATGTCAGTTACAAAAATACAATTATGAGAGTATTAACTAACCATAATCCATGGAAACCGATCATATACTCATAATATAAACTGAGGAGACTTCCATTTACTTCTTAAGTCGGTTTAGAGAGTAATATATATATAGGGTGGATCATAACCTAAAAAAGACTTAACCATTGAAAAAGTTAAGATTTCACCACCACTATTTACCCCAAAAGCTGCATATTTATCTTTGGAAACCCAGGAGTAAGAGAGGACAAATTTGGAAGGAGAAGTACCACTCTTTGGCGTTACGTTGATTATACACGGCGATTGGAGGCCCTTGGCGAGCTATATCACCAAATTCCTAGGAATCTTTTATAGGTATTTACCTTCATAAGTATTTCTAAAATGTGTTTTTATTTACCACTTAAAGGTTGTATTATTGAAATGAATTTACACATAGAGTAGTATAATAAAACTTATTTGTGGAATGAAATGGATTTGGTATAATGTTTGATTGTGTATGAATGATGATTCATGTGATTATGTAATTTATTTATGTCTTTATTTTTTCTCTATGATTTGTGGTAGTATACCTACGGAATCATAGGCCAAAAGGGATTCCGTGGCGTAGACTATTCTCTATTAGTCGTGACAAACTAAAAAGCGGTTTTGGTAATTGACACATACCATTTTCACATAATCAAAAAGATGAGCAAAAGGTATTAAATTCAAGTATACTTGTTTGAATCACTTAGTAATATTATTTATTTAGCAAACATACTTGATTGGATTGAGGTTGACGATGTTTATAGGCCGAATGGATTCGTCATTAGTCTTATGCATAAATAGGATTTGGTGAAGTATACCATAGAACCAAATCGTATACAAATGGGTTTTGTGAATCATACACATTTGTTTACCCAACATAATCAAACATGTATATCAATGAAGTGGAATTTTCACATAAGTATAGTTTTAAATATGGAATGAATTTACTTAGTTATTACCTTGTTTCTGTGACGCTAATGGTCATGACAACCTTAGTGTCTATTTCACTATCTAGTATTGGTTTGCACCAAGTCCCATGGAATGAACTTGACTTACCCGACTTTACTACGAATGAACGAGCATACTTGCTCGTATGCATCGTTGGTAATATCATTAGTCTTGATTATAAATGTAAAACTTGCACCCGACCAACGTCATTAAGTTTTTGGCGTCACTACCGGGGACTTGTCTTTTATTCTTGTTTTAATCATTACAAGAGGTAGCGGATATATTTAGTTAAAAATTTAGATGGTAAATAATTAGTAGCAATAATTGTTTTTCAGAAGTTGCCTGTCGGGGCGGCTCACTAGCCTGCTTGGCGGCACAGCCTGATACAAAAAAAATATTTGAACCCCCAGCCGGGCGGCAGAGGAGCTGGCCGAGCAGCTAGACAGTTATGTGTGAAACATTTTTGGGTTTGAGAGATTTAAGCATAAGGATGCACGGGTCAGTTCTAAAATGATTAACGGGTTAAACTATTGTGGAAAACAAGTATGAATAATTATTTGTTTATACTAACCCATCGCTAATGAGTTGGATGATGTATGTTGTCTTTTATAGTTGTTTAAGCTTTGGGAATGGATACTTTGAGCTTGGTTTTAGAATACTTGAAAAATCTTGAGGAATGTATGGATGATGGAGATTCACGGGTTGCTAAGGAAATGAAATTATTTGATGCTTTGGAGCATAAGAGCGTTGTGATTGAAGTGGGCAACCAAAAGTTTGTAATTTAGACCAAGGCGCCACTTCAATCCTTTGGTGAACCATTCATGAGGTACTCTTTACCATGTAAGGTTGATGGTCAAGGAGCTTGGGACGCGGAGCTCGATCTTGAAGATTCGACGAATTATGTTACGGAAAAAGTGTTGGATAGCATAGGATTTGTGCATGTGAGTCTTAGTGACTACGGTAGAAAGATGGTGAATGATGTCAACGTGGAAATCCATAGGGTTAAGTTTAAGACTGATTTTGTTGTTCTTGATTATGCTAACGAAGGGGAACCTTCTATTATGTTTGGAAGGGACTTTTTGGCAACCACAAAAAGCCAAGTTGATTTCGGATTGGGCAAAATAAAGATGAATCTTACTATGTTTAAAGAGTTAATAATGTGATCGATCTTTTGGAGGAAATTGGAAGCTCAAGTGAAGAAGTTGACAAGATGGGGAAGGCAAACCGCAACAAAAGGTATAAAATTAACAAACTCACTCCCCCTCCTTCCTTGAAACTAGAAGAAATTCCATCGACTTCCACCATTTCACCACAACTAATTTACTACCCTCTCACCTCAAAACTAAGGGAGAAGATGAAAAAAGTGTTGGACATCAGATACAAAGAGCTAGAGGAAATGAAACCTATTCTTGAAGTGTTGGAGAACTATGTGATATACAAGAAGAAATTAGATGAAATCTTGATGGGTAAGGAAAGGCTTAACAATAAAGACTTTAGTAAAGAAGACAAAGTAGGCATTATTAAACACGGTTTGCCTAAAAAAATGTCTGATCCTAGAAACTATGTATTGCCGGTGAAGATTAACGGTGTTGTCGAGATGGTTGCTCTAGTGGATACTGGAGCAAGTGTGAGTGTTTTGCCATATAGCTTACACAAAGACCTTGGGCTTGGTGATCCAAGGCCCTACTAAACAAACTTGACAGTGGCGGATAATACTGAATCTAAGGCGATGGGAGAAGTAAAAAATGTAAGGATCCAAGTAGGGTGTCAAGCCTATGTGGTTAATCTTCTAGTCTTGGATATTACTGTGGATCCTGAGTTACCATTGCTATTGGGTCGACATTGAGAACTTGCAGTGCTATTATTGACATGGGAAGAGGTACACTTTGTATGATGATGGGTTTATCCGTCACACCTATTTTCCCAAACCATGGTCCAAGTCATATGTGGAAACTTTTGAAATAGAAGGAGAAGATGATTGGCTAGGTAATTTTGAAGTGGGAAGAGACGAAGATGGAAATACGAAGTATGGTCTGGTTGCACCATTGTTTTTGGATATCGAGGATGATATGGAAAGGGCGTTGGTAATAGAGGCGTACTTTAATCCATTCAAGTATATCATTGTGTTTAAGAAGCTTGTGGACTTTCTTGGTTCGTTGCCGGTGCAATTGAGAAACATATATCGGGGCAATGAATGATATGGAACATACAAGAAGATTGATGGCGATGGAAATTGGCATGCTAGGTTTAAAATTGTTACCCCTAGTGGAATGAAGTTTAATAGAGCATTCAAGACCAAGACCAATACAAGAACGCTATCAGGAAAATTCACAACCGAAGATGTTTTAAGGTTTAGTCATTTTATTGACTAAGGAAATCAAAGACAAGACAAAGATGGAGTGTGGAAGAGAAGAATAAAGCACAAATCAAATTGCTAAGGATGTTCATTTTCTCTTTTCGTTTATGCATCCTTTAGGTAATTTTACTTTAAGTACTTTTGGCTGGTTCTTATTTTTGTATGATTATCGTTGGTCTAGACAATTTGGTTATCGTTTGGTTTAAGTTAGGGAAATTTAGATGATTATTATTATGTTTAATTTACTTATGCAATTATTATTGTCAAATATATAGTGTTGTGTGTTTGGTAAAAATGCTCAAAAGTGAGTTGTTTTAGCCAAAGATAAACTACAAAGCTGTAACCTTATGTCGGGGTAAAAGTTCTAAAGTGAAAATACACCATTTTTGTCAAGCCGCACGGCTAGATACAAAGCCACCCGACTAGGAAGTGTGGGCTAAAACCCAAAAACCAAAAAAACACACGCAGACACACACACTATTATCTTGGATCATCCAAAATCGTGTTATAATCTAATTCTAAGTGAGAGAGTTGTTTGTTAATAATTTATGGCACCAAAGAAGGTATGTAATTGTTTCAATTTCTATTTTTCGCATATTAAATTCGTGTTCTTGATTTAGGGTAGAAAAATTAAGGGATTTTGATTTGTTGCAAATTACACTAATTGGTTTTAGGACTAAGTGGGTATATGATAAGAGATTAAATCCCAATAAGAATTAGATGATTTGGTCAAGTGTGGATTGAATGGCTCAAGGTTGAAAATCTATAAAATTTGAGGTCGATTTTTTCATTCGGATTTGATGAGTGTAATTGTTTTAATGTGATGTATGAGTAATCTTAGAGATCCTATAAGGCTAGGTTGATTGTATGGATCACTCATTTTGATTTTGATAAGATTGTGGTTAGTGAAATTTGGTGAATTTAGGCGAAAGAAAGAAAGAAAAAAATGGAGAGAATAGTTTAAGGTTGAAGAAGAGTTTAGGAAAGTTTTAGGACACCCATAAGAGCGTTAAGGTGAGTATGGAAAACTAGAAGGAGAATAAAACACCCAGAAAATGTTACGTAAGCCGAAACGGCTTGGGACGAACTCCCAGCCGGACGGCAGAGGCACTGCGCCGGGCGGCTAGGGGTGTTTTGTCCCAATTTTTTTTCAAAAATGAAACGACATGTTCAAAAGTGATATACTTGGTTTTTTTAGTTCGTAAATGATTGTTAGGACTTATATTTCAGATTTGAAAAGTCACAAGGATACATTGCCAAATCCACTTATTGCAAAGTATGAGAAAAAGAATAAGAAGAATACAATCACCTACTCGTTACAACCTGTGTCGAATGGTAATTTGAAGTAGAAGGATTTTCCATCCATAGAGAGGCATACTTATTGTGAGAGGTTGTCAAAATTGCAGGATAGAAGCATTGGGGTACCAAGGGTGGGCAACTGAGGCGTGTTTAATACTTATGGTTTCGAAGATACTTTGAGAAATATTATGAAATTGGAATACATTTACAAAGGAGATGGAGATGTTTTTGTTGATTACTCATGGGAGAGAGCACTCTCAATTGATGATGAAGTTTATCTTGAATGGGTATTGGAATTCTTTTCAATGATGTATTTTGACAAGAATGTGGTAAAAAGCAATTTGATGACAGAGAAGTGTATATGGTTTTGATTGTGTGGAAATGAGCATATACTTACTCTTCCAGAGTTTGCACTTGTGCTAGGTTTATTTACGGAAGATGAGGTGAATCATCGATTGTTTAGTGTACACTTTGGTAAGTTAGAGGTTGATGACAGACAATTTGACCATAGGGAGTATTGGACTAAAGTTGGAAAGCCGACATTAACTAACCATAAGGAAGTGGTTGTTAAGAAACCACTCATGCGGATTATGCACAAACTCATTGTGGGATCTTTGGTGCATAGACTAGCTAGTAGGGAGAGATGTCAAAAATGAGATTTGTAGATGATGACTTTGGAGTCACGTGGAGTGAATTTGGCTTGGATTATTGCGGATCAGTTGTACAAGCATGCTCCGGGAACGAAGGAGAGTAGCATCATTTGTGTGGGTCATTGTGTGACCAGGATTGCTAGTTCTCTAGGGTATTGTGTGGATGATGAGATTAAGAAGTGTTCAGAGCCGATTGATTGTGAGTATTGGACAACGAAGATGTTGACAGAAGAGCTGGATGAAAAGAATCTGTACTTGTTGAAAGAAAATGGAATACCAACTCAGGCTGGAATAGGAAGTAGTGAGCAAAGGCAAGAGCCAAAGGTTTGAACTCATGTTGGGGAGATTGGAACACTAGTTTGAATAAGGTTAAGCGTAGGAATGTTTGGAGAGACTCTATGTTGATTTGGAATAACTATATGCTCGAACATTCCATGCCCATTCTCCATCATTTAGGAAACCAAGGTAACTTTGCATACCCGACTTATGAGCCACCAAATGTTTCATCATACCATATCCATATATACTATACCCACACTCTTACATGCATTACCCTAACCCAGGTAATCAAAGCAACCAAGGATGAAGCTATGGATTAGGAGGTGATGATTATTTCACTAGTGCAATGCCAAACTTTTATGGAAATTCTTCCGGATATGCAGTTGGTGTATCGTCTGGAGGAGCTGGATTTGATGATGAGGATATGGACGAGTGATTGCACAAGAATTTTTAAAAAACTTTGTTTAATTCAGTTGGATAATTTATTTCGTATCGTAGGATGTTAAACTTATGTTTAAACTATTAGTGTGGTTTGTTAATCTAAGGATATTTTTCTTTTATCATATTATGTTGGGAAATGTAGTATATTTGCATTATTTGTAGGGATTACATGTGTTGACGTATCGGGTGGTTATCATATCCAAGTTCGGAGGGAACTTGATTCGCCTATTCAAAACCACGTACGAAGATCGCATTGCAAATCGGGTAGTATCAATTGTCCTAATTTTTCCTATTTCCTTTACTTTGAAGTTCGTTTACTTACATTGAGGACAATGCAAAACTTAAGTGTGGGGGAGGGAAAGTAATTAGGAAAAAGAAAAAAAATGTGGTCCGATTTTAAAATTTGTTATACAACAAGGTGAGATAAAGGTAATTTAAGTAATAAAGGTAATAGCAAACCATTTTTAGAAAAATCTATTAATTATTAAAAGAGAGAAAGAAAATAGTAGTGTTATACTAACTAGTAGTTAAGTCCATGGATTACTAGCTACCAACTATGTAGTAGTCGATCGCAGGTTGATCGAAAAAGAAAAAAAAGTGAATAAATAGCTAATGAAGCAATAAATTATGAATATGGAGGAAGAATAAGTGAAATTTTAGAGTATGGATTAGCCAATGTGCTGAGACGTAATACCGGTAGTTAATCAAAGAATTAGGGAATAACTTACTTGGTAACTACGAGTTTGTAGACTTAACTAGCAATTAGTTACAAATAAAAAGTAAATAAAAATCCTTTTGATAAGTTACCTGGTGCTCACATTATCTTTCAGAGTTGTTGTGATAACTTACACAAGGCTATGGTAACATGGAAGTCACTTTTTGATTAAAAAAGATAAACCTGCTCAAGGGCGAGCAAAACCTAAGTGTGGGGGAGTTTGATAACGCTCAGATCTGGTATATTTTGGGATGCGTTATCTGGGTTTTATACCTGATATTTGGCTAAATAATACTGCTTTTACCCCTGTTATTGTGCAAAGTGAGTTTCTTGTGTCGTAGTTAGCCAAAAGACGCGAAGTGAAGAAAAGAGAGTTGGTTCGATATTTGACTCGAAGACCTATTTGGACTAGTAAAACAAGTACTTTTGGTCATATACAATTGGTATGGATTGACTCGAGGGAGAAAGAGTTAATCAGAAGACGAGAGACGAGGAAAAGAGAAGGTCGCATTGCGCAATGAGGTCTCTGCCGCCCGACAGGAAGGACTGCCGCCCGGCTGGGAGCTCGACATGATTGCCGCCTGACAGAAGGTTTCAAAAATACAATTATGAGAGTATTAACGAACCATAATGCCTGGAAACCGATCATATACTCATAATATCAACTGAGGGGATTTCCATTTACTTATTAAGTCAGTTTGGAGAGTAATATAAATATAGGGTGGATCTTAACCTAAAAAGACTTAACCATTGAAAAAGTTAAGATTTCACCACCACTATTTACCCCAAAAGCTGTATATTTATCTTTAGAAACCCAGGAGTAAGAGAGGACGAATTTGGAAGTAGAAGTACCACTCTTTGGCGTTACGTTGATTATACACAGCAATTGGAGGCCCTTGGCGAGCTATATCACCAAATTCCTAGGAATCTTTTGTAGGTATTTACCTTCATAAGTATTTCTGAAATGTGTTTTTATTTACCACTTGATGGTTATATTATTGAAATGAATTTACACATGGAGTAGTATAATAAAACTTATTTGAGGAACGAAATGGATTTGGTATAATGATTGATTGTGTATGAATGATGATTCATGTGATTATGTAATTTATTTATGTCTTGATTTTTTCTCTATGATTTGTGGTAGTATACCTACAGAATCATAGGTCGAAAGGGATTCCGTGGCGTAGACTATTCTCTATTAGTCGTGACAAACTAAAAAGAGGTTTTGGTAATTGACACATACCATTTTCACATAATCAAAAAGCTTAGCAAAAGGTCTTAAATTCAAGTATAGGTCGAAAGGACTTGTTTGAATCACTTAGGAACATTATTTATCTAGCAAACATACTTGATTGGCTTGGGGTTGACGATGTTCATAGGCCGAAAGGGTTCGTCATTAGTCTTATGCATAAATAGGATTTGGTGAAGCATACCACGTATACAAATAGGTTTTGTGAATCATACACATTTGTTTACCCAACATAATCAAACATGTATATCAATGAAGTGGAATTCTCACATAAGTATAGTTTTAAATATGAAACAAATTTGCTTGGTTAACTACCTTGTTTCTGTAACGCTAATGGTCGTGACAACCTTAGTGTCTATTTCGCTATCTAGTAATGGTTTGCACCAAGTCCAGTAGAACGAACTTGACTTACCTGACTTTACTACGAATGAACGAGTATACTTTCTCGTATGTATCATTGGTAATTTCATTAGTCTCGATTATAAGTGTAAAACTTGTACCCGACCAACATCATCAGAGAGGTTGGCCGACCTCAAATAGCGCTACCCATAATATTTACACTCCTGTTCGGTGGAGCGCAACAAGTACGTATAATTGGGTAAGAACCGGAACCCAATCAAGGGGGACTTAGACAGGTGGGGGAAAGAACAGGAACCTAAACACCTAACACTATATCCATGCACCATACGTATTCCCACAGAATATGCAAGTCTTGTTTTAATAAAAATAATATTAACCAAGTCTTACATATAATAAAATAATATGCGAAGTCCGACAATGTACAAATCATACGTATATCATAAGATAATACGCAAAGCTCAATTTCATAAAGTCACACATATATAAAACAATATGCAAGGTCATAATATAACAAATGATAGATTTAAAATCGGTTCATAGTATGCAAAAATCCCCAAAATAGAAAACGGTACAACAGGGTTCTTGTGATACTTAAAAGTACTTATCAAGGTTAAAAGATGTTTAAATAGTCTAATATAGTTCAACATGTCCAAAATGCCCATTTAGTTCATATAGTCCAAAAAGTCCATTTAGTCCAAAAAGTTCAAAATGTCCGAAAAGTTCAAGTTGTCAAAATAGTCCAATATAGTTCAACAATGTTCATAAAACAGTACTAATCATGCATTTCACCCTAAAACGTATAAAAACATTTAAAGAGAGGGGTCGTGAACTCACAGTAAATACAAGAAGATCAGAAGTAAAATGAATAGTCGGACGAGGTGGATATCTCTAAGCACCACAACACAAGAGAGTGGCAGACAATGATCAAACAAAACCCTTTTTCCTCTTTTTCCTTGTATGCCAAAAATCAAACACCCCTTTATTGATAAAACCCTAGCTTTTAATTACTTAAGAACTTGTAAAAACCCTTGCTTATACTCCTTGATGCTTCAATTATACCCAAACTAAATAAAACCTTGAAAATCAAAATCTTGAAGAATTAAGGACTTGAGAGAAAACCTTGGATGATTGATTTCTATTAGTAAGGGATGTTAAGGATTAGTATAGGAGTAATTTGGGATTAATAGGAATGGATCCGGGGAGATTTGACGAAGGTTTTTGGTGGTTTTGTTGGGTGTCATTCAAACAGAGAGGAGGAAGAGAGAGGAACTGATTTTTTTTATCTATGTGTTATGGGAGGGTTTGAGTTATAAGTGGACTATATATAGGATAGTTTCTTGTTTGTATCGACATGTAAAAAAATAAGGGATGTTTGTTTGGGTTGAATAACCAGCCAAAGGGGGGGGGGGGAATGGGCTTGATATATTTTTTTGTCCATTATGTTATTATTTAGGCCCAAAACATTTAATTAAAGTGTTAAACTTGTAAAAATAGCATTTTTGACATGTTTTCGGCAAATACGCGGAAAAAGTCGAGAAACACTAAAAATAAAAATAATTAAGCTTCCGAATTTAAAATATGAAATTATCAATTTCTCGAACGCTAAAACGGATAAATATTCAAACAACGGCTCGCGAATAATTAAAGAGACGATTTTGTACTAAATCAACTAAAAATAATGAAATAAATTCTATAAAATTTAGAAAATAGCATTAAAGCTCGGTTAAAATATTGACCTTAAATTCAAATTGTCACATCTGACACGAGCATATCAGGACGCTTTAAACCAAAAACATAGGTTGTAGACACGTTCGATAACACAAGATCCTAATAATTAGGAGGTAAACTATGAAGTAACCCTCCTGACTTAGTTCACACATCAATATCACATCGCATAACATGTAGCACATAACGCATATCAGTCATATAATAGTCCATGCATTTACACTAACACATAATCAAAGGAATTTAAAACTCATTTCAACACTTGCATCATTTCCATCCCAAGTTTAAAACACAATAAAAAGTGGACTATGTAACTCACCTGAATGTTCAAAATGCAGCTTCCAATTCATGTCTCACAACTATACAAATAAATAAACATGGTTACATGCGACCAAGCTAAAAGCTCTAGTCCATGTAACACACATATGATGGTTGTCTAAGGGTTTGATTAACCATCATGGGTCACCCCGACACCATGCCCAACCTTAACCACCTCATTAACACATTACACTAGTTAACTACAATCTATTCAGAAATGCAGAATTTTAGTGTATCTTTACTAACTTAAAAACCTTACTTGCTGAACTTTATAAATTATACCAAAAATTACCTGAGTTTATTTATGAGTTTAGTAACTACCTTGTGATCCCCAAGTGCTCATTACATGTTCAACTATCCCAAATAGAATCAAACTTCAAAACTGTCCCAATTCGAATCTTATTGCACAGTAAAATGTATGGCCCTAATTACCACACTTAGACACACAATAAGAAGCTATCCTTCTATGGTTTCTTTATATACATATAGAACCTAGTCACTCTAGATTGGATAACCTTAATTCCACTTTTAAGTTAGGGTTTTACCCTCCCAAACATGACCTAATTCTGATCCGTATTCAATGTTTTGACAACTTTTCTTGTAACCAACATTTGACCAACTTCCAGAACTCAAAATCATTCGAGGCTAGACTTTTTGAAGAATAGACTCTTTGAACTTCAATTTAGGCTTTTGAATCATATCAAAACACGTTTCTATCATCAAGATATCATCAGTTAAACATAAACCTAAAATCTGATCAACTCTAAATCATAAATTAATGCGATCTAACCCTAACCATTTACACCAATATGATCCTAATTAAACCCTAAACACTATAGCATGATTAATACATCCTTAATTACAGAAGTTTTTAAAACTCTAATGATCCACAATATTAATTGTTATATGATTTAAAGAAAACTAAACAAAATCTTAATTGAAACATACCTAAACCTCTACTTGATCACACTTGAATCACCTTGAATCTTGATAAAAAAAATATTATTTTTTTCTTCTTTTGGGGGCTTCGACCAAACATAAAGAGAGAGGGGGGGAAAAGTGATTTAGGGTTTTATTGGCTTTGTATTTATAATCCTTAGAATCCTAATTATAGTCAAATTAGTTTCCTTTTTTTTCTTTTCTTTAAAACCGGCCGAATAAACACCCCTATATATTTTTTTATATTTTCTTTTTATTATTATTATTTAAATAATTCTCTTCATTACCTTAAGTTTTCATAAAAACCTAAGCTAATTTGGGTAAACCTTTTTACATAAACGCAACTTACTTAACTTTCTAAAAATAACTTTTCATTTCACATTTCACTTTCTATATTTAGAAAGTCCACTATAAATATTGAAATTTCACTCACTTCACTTATTTCTATCATGTTACATTTCCCATAAACGCTTAACACAAAATCATTAAATCATTGACGTAGCATTGCATGCACGTGAACAAATGGAATACTCATCACCAAACATAAATGCACTCAAAATAAGATGATCATACACCTTAAAATGATATCATGCACCTATTCAAACCACTTAGCACACATAAGATACACGTAGCACACAAGAATCACACAAAAAGAACTTTTAGCCATTTCTAAAGTCATCACTAACCTAATTAAATCACAGATGTTATAGTATCCCCTCTTTGAGGAAATCTTGTCTTGAGATTTAACTAGCAGGCTCAACATATCAGTTCACGAACAACTGTGGATATTTAAACGTCATCTGATCTTCATGTTCCCAAGTAAACTCAGGACTACGTTTCGAATTCTACCTAACTTTCACAAGTGCTACCTTCCTACGTTTTAACCTCTTAATTTCTCAATCCATAATCTCTACAGGTTCCTCGACAAAATGTAATGTCTTATCGACCTTAATCTCATCCAATGGCACATGAAAATTAGCATCCGCCCAACACTTCTTTAGATTTGACACATTAAACGTGTCATGCATGCTATTCAACTCCTCAGGTAACCTCAACCTATAAGCTACAAAGCCAATCCTTTCAAGGATCTCAAACGGTCCTACATATCTCGTTGCTAACTTACCCTTCTATCTAAAATGAACAACGGCCTTCCAAGGCGCCACCTTTAACAATACACGATCTCCTACCTCAAACTCTAACGGCTTATGCCTATAATCAACATCTCTCTTTTGACGATCTCTCACCGCTTTAGGCTTTTCCATTACCAACACTACCTTATCAGTCGTTTCTTGTACTAACTCAAGTCCAGTCAAACTACTCTCTCCAATCTCTGCCTATAGAACAGGCGACCTACATTTCCTTTCATACAAAGCTTCAAACGGAGCACATCAAATGCTTAAATGATAACTACCACCAAAATCGATACACATTCCCTCATTATATCTTCCAAAGTCTGAATCATACGTTCACCTTGTCCATCCGCTTGAGGATGATAAGCAGTACTCAAATCCAATCGCGTCTCTAACACTTTCTGCAGCGTTTGCCAAAACCACGAGGTAAATCATCTATCAAAATTCCATTCCTTGCTATTATCTCATCAATATAAATCCTTGCCAACTTTACATCTTGAAATCTTCTTGTATAGCTAGAAAATGAGCTAACTTGGTTAGTCTATCGACCATCACCCAAATCACATCATACTCACCACTTTGACCTTGGAAATTTAGTGATAAAATCCATGGTGATTCTATCTCATTTTCACTCAAGTATCTCATGTTGTTGCAGTAAGCTAAAAGTCTTTGACATTGCAGCCTTTACCTCTTAAACAAATCTGACGATTGCTAACATAGGTAGCTATATCCTTTTCTATACTCCTTACTCAGTGACTCCAACACTAACTTTAAATGAACTTTATGTTCCTCCTTCAACTTTGAGTAGGCCAGAATGTCATCAATGAATATGATAACAAACCTACCTAAGTACGTTTTGCAAACCCGGTTCATTAAGTCCATGAAAACCGCTGGTGCATTGGTTAACCCAAAAGGCATAACCGTAGACTCAAAATGTCCGTATCTCGTTTGAAATGCGGTCTTTGGAATGGCATCCTCATGCTCTCATAGCTGATGATAACCTAACCAAAAATCTATCTTTAAAAAAGGACATGCTCCTCGTAACTGATCAAACAAGTCATCAATCCTAGGGAGTAGATAACGGTTTTTAATAGTTAATTTGTTCAACTCCCTATGATCAATACACATGCGGAAAGAACCATCCTTCTTCTTTATGAATAATACAGGTGCTCCTCACGAAAAATGACTAGGTCGTCTAAAACCCTTGTCTTGCAACTCTCGAAGTTGTTTAGACAATTCTTTCATTTCCGAGGGTGCTAGACGATATGGAGACTTCACGACTGGCATCGGTTCATGAACCAAATCTATGCGGAACTCAACTTGTCTTTGTGGTGGTCATCGACAAATCTTCCAGAAATACATCAATAAAATCTCGTACGATGGAAATATCACTCAATTTCGGTTCATCTACCTTTGTGTTCATTAAGGTTTTCACGACTCCTTGAGTACGTTCACCATGAACCTGAAGTATCTAATCACCTTCCAATGGTATCTTAACCACCTTCTCATGACATACTATCACAAACTTCCTTTTGGACAACCAGTCCATTTCCACAATCACATTAAAGCTTCCATGACTCAATGGTATCAACGAACTCTACGGGTTACGAACCATCAAATAGGATAACAAACGAATATCGAGTCAAAGGCTAGAATGCATATAGGAGATTCTACATATGAAAATAGAGGTGGATCAAATGACATAAGAATCCTTTGAAAGGAAGGATACATATATGCACCGAGTGAAAGCGCAAACAAAAGAAAATTAATAGGTGTACCACGAAACATGAACACATAAAAAATATCAATAGGAAAGACGGAAATTCTTATACCAATTATCGACTTTACTCGAAAGACCAAATTAAATAATGTTTTTATAAAATCAATTTAAATTTAGAAAGTCACTTTAAGTATAAAATCATTTTAAATAATAATGAAATTGTCTTAAATGTAATCTTTGAAAAATTCATTCTGGTTATCATAAAAATCTAGAGATGGTTATCTAATGGTGTATCATACCTTACCACTAAGAATCACTTTAAACCTGCTTTTTATAATAAAATAAAATTTATTTAACCACTCTATAATTTTCATATCCTATTTGCATATGCCATTTAACATATTCTATTTACAAAGATCATTTTAAACATAGTTTTTCCCAAATACTAACACAATACTTCAAAAGCGCTTTTATAATTAGACATCAATTATAAAATATGTTACTAAAAAAAAGGACACAATAATACCAAAAAGGATTGTAAAACACCGTACAGACTCTAACATAATTTTATTGTTTAAAAATGAAAGAAAATACCAGGAACCATATACTCAAAATAAAATCAAATGAACTCGTATAAGAAAAGTCATTCAAGACGTTACGTACTCAAAAGAAAATCTAAGGTCTTATCTAAAATAACGATCAACAGGGAAAGCGTAAAAGCATCGATACTAACACGTCGCCAACGGGTTACAAAAACCAAGGGAGTAATGATCCATACTAATATGTTAGAAACCATTAGTGCTTAAAAGAAATGTTTAATACTCATACGAGTAATCAATGCAACGAAAGAACTAACGAAAGGTGCCTATATCCAAAAGAGCAGATCCGAACAACCAATATACATCCAGACGTCGAATACGAAAAATCGGGTATCCTTACTAACAAAGTACGATGAAGGGATGCTAAGCTTAGACTTAGGAAATCCGAACAAACAACCGAGCAAATGAGCAACCACTATAATAGTAATACCAGGTATCCACAAATACTAGATAGAAGGGATACTTACTATCTATAAAACTCAACTTAACATATCCTCCAATTAGGGTAAGAGAATAATTCTCTACCCATACCACCATCCTTATCATGAATACTCATATAAAAAAACATATTACACTACCACCTTACAACCAAACATAAATAAATGCAATCATGGTCACAAGTCTACGTGTGTGATGCCTTTATAATTATGTTGGCCACCATAATTATAAGTGCCTACTTTCACACGAGTACTTACTTCCAAGACTACCCATTTCAATCATAATTCACATATAAGCACATATACCTCATTGCACATCTTAAACCACTCCAACTTAACACATAAAGGATGCTCAATCAAATAACTACTTACTTATATCAAAATAAAATCGAAACGACGTAAAAGAACGAAAGTCTCACAACAATTCCTAAAATACAAAATATCCAAAAGAAATAATCAATAACAACATGACGAGGTATAGGACGGGATAAACTTATATTGGGCCTCGCTTGGGTTTGACTTTGCCTCAGCAAGAATCACCTGACTCTGCGGGTCCAGCCCTACTACGCGCATCTGACAAACGATCAACTATCCTATCTCCTTTGGTTCCACGAGAGGCTCCCCTTATGGATCCTTATAATGCTTAAGTCTAGTTGGGAAAACAGTTCCCCAACGAGACTTCTTACAGGTGGGAAGAAAACATAGCAAAAATACTAAGAAAGTAATATATCTCATATCAAATAATGGTGGACAAAATAACTAAATGAAAACTTAACAAAATACGAAATATATAAGCTATGCAAAAATAGAGGGGAAGCATAGCAGTTATAACATTAAACATTTAAGCCCAAAATGCATCTACATGAAGGACCCCTAGGTTATAGTCTATGATCAACCACCTACTTCTCTAAAACCATTGGCTCTGATACCAATATGTCACACCCCGCCAAGGCGGAAACGCGAGGCGCGACGAAAAAGGGAATCATCACAACACATTGGCGTCTATATAGAGAAACTAAATCATCCATATAATACAAGGTATAGACACGCAGTGTCATGAAAATACTCAAACACATCAACAAAATCCAAAAGGTGTCTGACATTGAAATGAAGGCAGTTCATGCCAACGTCATGACATGCAACATTTATACATCCTAACAAAGCAAAACAATTAACATTCATCATCCAAAGCAAATAACGAAATCTAGATAACTAAACTTTGCCAGCTGCCTATGGTCCATCTAGCCACTTTTACTAACTTTAATCTCATCCTATTGAATACCTAAAAATGATGCTTATACGTCAACACAATGGTTGGTGAGAAACATAGGTTTTTAGACACTCGAATCTAATCAGTTTCCAAAACAATTTAACCGATTACTATAATTATAAAACAATACTTTTGCTTGATAATTATGCTAACTAACATACAAGCTAACATGCAATTCAATCCAATCAATCATTCAAACACCAACAAATCATATACTGGGTAGGCGTACCTATTTGATCCCTCATAAACTAAGCAGACGACCCATATCGCTCTTGGATCATACCAAATCTCTTTCCCTCTAGCTCAGAACATGGATACCTGCAAGTAACCCTCCTGACTAGGCCACACATCAATATCACTTCACATAACATGTAGCACATAACGCATATCAGTCACATAATAGTCCATGCATTTACACTAACACATAATCACAGGAATTTAAAACTCATTTCAACACTTGCATTATTTCCATCCCAAGTTAAAAACACAATAAAAAGTAGGACTATGTAACTCACCTAAATGCTTAATACGAAGCTTCTAATTCCTATCACGCAACTATACAAATAAATAAACACGGTTACGCACGACCAAGCTAAAAGCTCTAGTCCATGTAACACACATATGATGGATGTCTAAGGGTTTGATTAACCATCATGGGTCACCCCGACACCATCCCCAACCTTAACCACTTCATTAACACATTACACTAGATAACTATAATTTATTCAAAAATGCAGAATTTTAGTGTATCTTTACTAACTTAAAACCCTTACTTTTTGACCTTCATAAATTATACCAAAAATCATCTAAGTTCATTTATGAGTTTACTAACTTATTACACACTAAAATGTATCCCAACTACTTATTACATGCACAACTATCCTGAGTTTACTAACTTTTTGACCTTCATAAACTACCTTGTGATTCCCAACTACTTATTACATGCACAACTATCCCAAATAAAATCAAACTTCAAAACTGTCCCAATTCAGATCTGATTACACACTAAAATGTATGGCCCTAAATACCATACTTAGACACACAATCAAAATCTATCCATCTAGGGTTTCTTTATATACATATAGAACCTAATCACTGTAGATAAGCTAACCTTAATTCTACTTTTAAGTTTTACCTTCCTAAACATGACCTAATTCTGACCCGTATTCACTGTTTTGACAACTTTTCTTGTAACCAATATTTAACCAACTTCTAGAACTCCAAATCATTCAAGGCCAGACTTTCTGAAAAATAGACTCTTTGAACTACAATTTAGGCACTTGAATCATATCAAAACACGTTTTTAACATCTAGATATCATTAGTTGAACACGGACCTAAATTCTGCTCAACTCTAAATCATGTTCTAACGCAAACCCTAACATGCAACATGCATGATCATAACCCTAAACTAACCCTAACCATCATACCATCATTAAAGTTCATATATAATCTGTATTTTATATAAACCCTAGATCCATCATATTAATTGTTACATGATTTAAAGAAAACTAAACAACTAGGGTTAATAAACATACCTAAACCTTGATTCTTGAACACTAAATCACCAACTTGTTCTTGATTAAAAAAATATTTTTTTTCTTTTTCTTGAGGGTTTGGCCGATCACAAAGGGGGGAGGGAGAGAAAAGTGATTTAGGGTTTTATTGGTTTTGCATTTATACTAATAGAATCCTAATTGTAATTAAATTGTTTCCTTTTTTTTCTTTTCCCCTATCCGGTTGAACACCCCTTTATTTATATTTTTTTATTATTATTTTTTATTTAATTATTAATTTAATAATTATCTTCATTATCTTAAGTTTTCATAAAAACCTAAGCTCATTTGGGTAAACCTTTTTACATAAACGCAACTTACTAAACTTTCTAAAAAATAACTTTTAATTTCACATTTCACTTTCTATATTTAGAAAGTTTGATACAACTTCCATATTTCGCTCACTTAACTTATTTCTAATATGACACATTTCCCATAAACGCTTAACATAAAATCTTCCACCTATTGACGTAGCATTGCATGCAATACGCCTTTCCTTTCCATTATCACTATAAGAGAACAAATGGAATACTCCTCACCAAACACAAACGCACTCAAAATGAGATTATCATACACCTTAAAACAA